>JANHFM010004288.1:40211-54767 GCA_032468115.1 Grayia smithii
CCACCAAAGGTGGTCCCTATTTTTCTACTTGCATTTTTATGTGCTTTTGAACTGCTAGGTTGGCAGAAGCTGGGACATGTAACGGGAGTTCACCCTGTTACGCGGCACTAGGGATTCAAATCGCTGAACTGCCGACCTTTTGATTGACAAGCTCAGCGTCTTAACCACTGAGCCACCGCGTCCCTCAACTGTGTATATATCAATTTAATTTAACACACTCTCTCTGTTTAATATGTAAATATTCTCATATAAAAACAGATATATTGAAGAAGATGTGTCCACAGGAAAGAAAATAACTGGCAATTAGAGTATTCTGGAACAGAAAAGTAGAAGGGCACAACAGGAGCGGAATCGCCCAGTGGGACAATCGTGTTGCCTGCTATCTGGACTTACACAATGCTGCCTAAATCTCAGTCCAGAGATTTCTCAAACTAGCTTAGGATAAAGCTGGCACACGCACAGGACCAGAGCAGCTGAAGGATATCAAATACATACATGCTCCAAGAGCACTGAAAAACGAACCCATCCTAGATGGGGCATAAAGCCAGTCTCTGAATTATCATACTGCCGTAACCGTTTTAATAAAACTATGTGCATTGCTCCTGAATGACAAACTGCATGACAAGTAAATGGAAATCACCGAATCCACCTACAGTAAACAAAAGAAAATGAGGAAGTGAGTTATTGTAAACGTATGTGAGCTTACATCGGAAACGAAAATGACTACTACTAGAATAAAGAAATGAAAAGGAGATATGGTCTAGCAGAACAGCTCTGATTACTTCTGTGTACTGCTATCTTAATTGATAGATCCATTTTATACTGTAAAGCCCATTCTGTACGAAATAATTTCTACAGAAAATGTGAAGCAGCAACATTGCAATTCTTTTTTTTCCTCTCCTTACAAGAGAGAGAAAACAAAGCTTTTAGAGGCTTTCTACAAGCTTTGTTAACTGGGTGACTAATCCATGAGTCATTAATGTGTAACTAATCTTACTTTTAATATCAGTAAGTTGTTCATAATACATTCGTGTGTTATGTGTGATAATAAGGTCAGTATTAGACATTGTGTTCTCTTATTTTTGTAATTGAAGATGATGTGGATCACATATATTTTCAGATGGTTACTTTGCAGCAGGAATTCTGAATGGAGGAGAAGAACATATATGTTATGGTCTAAATAACAGACTATTATTAATATTTAAGGAGAACCCTTGAAACAAGAGGAATGCCTTTTCAATTGGGCTATTAATATATTTTTTAATTTAAAAAAATCCAATTAGGAACAGAGGCAAACAAAGAATCTTCCATCTTTATCACATAACTGTTTGCCATGTGTTCCTTGATCAAAAATTCTCAGGAAGTTAGTCCTTTGAACTCAGAATGAGACTAACTTCTGTGAAGATATAGAATCTCACTTGATTGTAGTTCTATGGTATTAACATTTGATTAACATAATTTTTGCTGAGCACAGAGAAATGTAAGTATAAATGGAGACGCATAAGTTTGCATGATTTTTTCATACAAAGGGCTACGCTATATTTTTGAATGGCATGCTGCTTATCTCTGATACTCCCCACCCATATGGGGGATCCCAACAGACTTTGGGATAAGATCTTCAAATGAAAAACTTGGTAGTATCATGGGAAAAGCTCTCCTTAGGGTATGAATTTTTGGGAGAGCACTGTTTCTGGCTAATAACATTGCTGATGAGTTTTATATATTCCAGCTAAAATGTTACTGAAAACAAATTATGCCAGTGCTGATAATCTTGGTATATTAGGAGAATAATGGTTTCTAGACAATCAACAGCTCTGCATTTTTAGAAGTCAAGTTCAGTTTGTTTCATCCCATCCAGACTCTTACAGCCTCCAAATACTGGGCCAAGAGTTCCATGTCAGTTCTAGTTCCATGTTAATCTAGAGCTGTGATGACAAACCTATGGCACACATGCGAGAGGTGGCACACAGAGCCCTTTCTGCTGGCACGTGCTTCATCGCCCCAGGTCAGATCTCCATGGTGTTTCTTTTGTGGACTTCTGTTTCCCTGCAAACGACAAAACAGAAGCTCACGAAAGAAAAAGATCCTACTTGTTGCCATGCTGCCAGTGTTGGGATGCCCCGCCTCCTGCCGGCCAGCTGGTCTTTGGGTCTCTGCTGCACATGTCCGTGCATGCACACATTTGCGCATATCCATGCATGCACAGGCTTGCGCATGTCTGTGCATGTCTGCATGCACACGTGCATGTCTGCGCACGCACACACACCTTTCAGTTTGGGCATGCACACCCGCACAGTTTGGCCACTTGGCGTCTAAAAGGTTTGCCATCACTGATCTAGAGTGTCAATATATCTGACCCAGAAGCTTCATATTGATGTAAATATCAGAGATTAAAGGAGCAATATCTCTAGGACTCCTAAAGAACTATCAGAGAACTAACTTTTCCACACATTTTACTGTTGAGTGAAATAATTAGCTTAGGTAAGAGTAAAGCCACCTGTTTAGGATCAAATTCCACCAAGAAGTCAAATAAAACCAGGAGAGGTGCACTCGTCTGTTCCAGTTTCTTACAAAGGTCATCCATCAAAATGACCAACACCATTTCATGCTCATGCCTCTCCTGACAGAAAAAGTCCAATCTGCTTCCTCTGAGGCCTCTACAGCTGTAGCTCTATAATACCTTCTCAGCAACCTTCAATAAAAAGGAAAGATTGGAGACAGAACAATAATTTTGTTGTACGCCACTTAGATTAGTACCAATTGAGGCGCAGTAAAGGCGCTTGAAATCAATAGAGTTATACAATTCATTTATATATGACTCTGAATGGAGCATAGCAGCACACTTTAAAGGTAATGAGGACAACCCCTTTCCATTAAGTGATACCATTGACCCAGGTTCTTATACATACCCTGCTACTTGGAGGAGCCAAGAAGGGCATGAATCAAAACTATGGCCACACCAGATCATGCCGGAAAAGCTTCCTCACCATTTCATCAGAACCCATAAGCTGGAATTAGTCCCAGAAACAGAGTATTGCACTCACTACTTAAGATACCAACAACAGATGCTCAGCTAAGGTATGTGGTGAATTTGAACTACTTCCTTAATAAAATGTTGTACAAATGCATCACAGAAACCAGGTGGTAGCTCTTCTGCTAGCAAGATTCAATGATCTTATGGGATGACATCCCACTGATACAGTGAGGATGGAGAACTATAATCACTTTGCTGATTTTATCATCATGATGTAGGCTTAAAATTAAACTCTTACAAATGTGTTCAGTCAGGTTCACTTTTAGTCTTCTTCCTTCAGTTTTCAGTTATTTCTTCAGATGCTTCATCTCCCAATGTTGTTTGGTAAACCAGGAAAAATGTGATGGGAGCAATTGCATCATGACCCAGTCAACATTTGACCAAATGGTCAATGGAATAGTCTGCCAGAGTACTGGGAAAATCAGGGCCTACTGAAGACTTGGCTTCATAATGTGTCTGGGGTTAACTGCTCCTAATAGGACCTCTGAAGTACAAAAGATTCAGAACAGTGTCCTTCATTTCCAAATCAGCTGCTGGTGCTCTGAAACAAATGTGTCCATCTATGTAAGTTGAGTCTGATTAATTGGGATAGAGCCATGGCTCCCATGAAATCTTTAGTCTTGACAGACCACATCCTAAGGAGAACAGCAGATGAAATTCTCTGGTACAAATAATCAGCAATTTGACACCAAGGTCAAATTGCTCAGAAAGGGTTCTTTCTGGGGAGCAGGGCTGATGGCAGGGGTGGGCTCCTGGGGGTTTGGCAGGATTCAGGCGATCCTCTAGCCAAGGATCACTGGGGTTCGGCAAACCCCAAATGCCACCCCGGTTGGTCTCGTCCCTGGTCACACTGGAGTCTCCACGCCAGGGGTGGGTTCCGCTTACCTTTATTACCGGTTCATAATGGCAGCGCATGTGTGTGCTTGCTTTGCACGTGCACGCACTCTTCTGCGCATGTGCAGATCGCCCATGATGACATCGGAGCAGGTGGGCGGAGCCTCCTGCCAGTTTTACTACCGGTTCTATAGAACCAGTCAGAACCGGGAGCAAACCACCACTGCTCCTCGCAGCCTGTTCATTGTTCCAGGTAAGTGCAGGGGCTGCATGGAGGGTCTGGGAGGGCAAAAAATGGGCCTACTGGAGGTTCTGGAAGTCTGGAAATGGACCTGTTTCCAGCTTCTGGAGCGCCTCTGGAGCCCGGAGGAAACAGTTTTCACCCTCCCAGAGGCTCGAAAAAAGCCTCCAGAGCCTGGAGAGGATGAAAAAACGCCCCTCCTCCTCTGTGGTGCAGGCAGCTGGCTAGGCCATGTGCACCATGGCCATGTCCACCCAGCAACAGGGCAGCAAGCCCATTGCTAAAGGATCGGAAGCCCACCCCTAGCTGATGGTACACAAATGGGATCCCAATCCTTTCCTGTAGCCAAACACATCTCACCAGCACAGAATGGGACCTGGTCACAGCTAACTTGTCTCTATTCTTCTTTCTTGGCACTGGGATGGGTTCACGTCTTGAAATCCAGGACAGCACATATTCAAGAAGGCTATATTGTCATGCTCATTCACACTAATAGCTGCTATATCTAGCCACTCAGTCATCATTAAACTTAGACACTTTCTGTCTGACACATACCAACAAATTATTCATTTCTGGAGGCTATTTATTGTGAAGAAGATGTATAATTTACCAGAATAGATTAATATTATTGCTGTAAAGGTTTTCGCTGCTGTTTTAAGCCATCTGCCATTATTTTATTGAGCATTATTTCTCTGGGTCCTGTATTTACTCATCAAAATCCCACAGCAATGAAAAGCAGCCCAATGAAATAGACTCAAAAGTATCCTGTGATGAAATTAGATATAACTCATTATTAATTTTTCCAGTGTCAGATCTGTTAGCAATAATAAGAAGTGGAAAAAGGATTTCCATAGGAAGTACAATCAGCAGAACTTTCAAGTGAAAATTTCCTTCTCTATATTAAGAACACTGAAGACAAAATTAAAAAGTATCCTATATGGAGGCAAGCTATTGTACTGTCTAGGCTAGTGTTGTCAGCATTGATTGATGGGTCTTCCTTATCACTACAAGGTAACACCGGGGACTGTCTCTGAGCCATTCTACATATAAAGCATGTATCCCTGGTACCTGCAAGGGTAGGTAGAAAAAAACTGGACATAACAGTCATGGCAGCATAGTCGAGTCCCCACCTGTTTTGCATTGCACGGACATCACAAATATATACAAAGGGGTTGGGCTTCAGTTGCAGTGCTGTACCTGCCATCTTGTCTTGATCCCTTCCACCTAGCAATAGCAATAGCACTTAGTCTTATATACCTCTTCACAGAGCTTTAGAGCAGGGGTCCTCAAACTTTTAAAACAGGATCAATTCACGGTCCCTCAGACTGTTGGGGGTCCAGACTGGGTGGGCGGGTATGGCTAGGTGGTCATGTGACTGGGTGGGCGTAGCCAATTTAGCAGTCCATCAAACAACACACACAAATTAAACTTTAATTTGTTTTGCTCCTGGGGGTGTTTTATTTGCTTTTGTTTGCATGTTGCTGTTTTGGTTGACTTTTGTTTTTACTAGATCATTTTTTAAGTTGTATAGTAGTCTAGTAGTCCACTTCAGGAAACTCAGTTTTGCAGCAATACTTCTCAGCCCCAAGGAGCTTACAATCAACAAGTCTCTCTCTCTCTCTTTCTTGTCTCTCTCTCTCTTCCCACCCCCTCTTTCTCTGTCTCTCTCTTTCCCTACCTCCCTCTCTCTCTTTCTCTCTGTCTCTCTCTCTCTTATCTTCTGGAGGTGGGGAAGGTAAAAAATGGGGAACGTGGATGCCCAGTTTTTCACCTCTCCCGCTTCCAGAAGCATTCTGCAGGCCAAAAACTGGCTAAAACAGGCCCGTTTTTGGCTTCCTGGGGTATCTGCGCCCCCCGTTTTTCACCTCCCCTGCCTTCAGAAGCATTCTGCAGGCCAAAAATGTTGGCTTTACTTTCCAGTTCCAGCCCATGGGGCTCGCGCAGGTAAATCTTGCGCTCAGCCGAAGGGTGGGGGCTGGCAGGTGGCAGGGCGATGTGGGCAGGACAGCCTCTTGGTCCTGCTTCAGCGGGCCGTAGTTTAGGAAGCCCTGCTTTAAAGCCTTCTCTAAGTGGTTTACAGAGTCGGCATATTGTCCCCAACAATCTGGGTCCTCATTTTACCGACCTCAGAAGGATGGAAGGCTGAGTTAACCTTGAGCCAGTGAGAATTGAACTGCTGAAATGCAGGCAGCCGACAGGCAGCAGAAGTAGCCTGTAGTACTGCATTCCAACTGCTGCGTCACCACGGCTCATCTACAGGTTTATGGTTCTATAATTTCCTCTGTTTTATTCCATACCACATAAGGACTGGTTCTCTTGCTCTAAAAATGTCATTTTAATGTCATTAAGTTGCCTACACATTTTGCAATATTCCTCTTCTCTTTAGAATAACCCCCTAGGCATTCTCACACAAAATTTCTGCAACTTCACAATGCAAGCCGCTCAGGACCCTGTGATCCTCTGACATCAGCTCTACTTGAGAGCTGAACTGATTTACTTCTGACTCAGCTATGCTGTATCTGAAACTACACATTTTCTGTTACTTTTAGCACTTGAGGTCAGTTTAGTTCCTCATTTTGGTCACATTTTGGTTCTTGGCTTCTTTCAAGGAAATGATGACTTGACATCTTCTCAGCTTTCCCTTGCAGGAACTGCTGGGATTTTATTATATACAACCAGATACAAGGATGTGGATTGGCATGCATGCAAATACCATTTATTTCCTTGTGCATGAAATGGGGATGATGGGGTTTCTATTACTGAAAGGTCTCTGGCAACTCCAAGTGGGGAAATAATATTTGTTTCTAGTTCTCAGTGTTTTGAGGCAACAGGCTTGAAAACTGGCATGCATAATCTTTAAATTACTTCTCTTAAGGACTCAGGAGTGCAAACGGTGACAGCATCTTTTGTGTACTGTTCTTCCAGGGTAATGTTTTCCCACTCTTTCCCAGTTAGGCTCATTTTGTTTTCCTTTTTCACTGAGCTAACTTCTTTCAAGCACTTAATGATCTTAGCAGCTGCTACACTCAAGAACCCATCTTGGTTCTAGCATTTAGTTAACAGCTCCCTTAATTATAGGATTTTGGTCTGCTGCTATCTGTCATAGGTTCTATTTTAGACTGTACCTAATTTAATTGACCCAGGTTCAAAATATCCACAAAAGCATTGGACCCTGGACACTAAATTATTTTAACCTCCCTACAAGGGTGGGCGAAATATTAATTTGAAAAAAAAATCAAGATACAAAAAAAAACACTGAAATATACTAATGTGTGTGTTTTCTTCCTCTATACCAGTGTTGGCAAACCTTTTCAGCACTGAGTGCTGAAATGGGAATGCATGCACGCACTGGAACCAGAAAAGCAGATGATTTTCTGGTTTCTGGCACTCATGCGTGCGCGAAGACCAGCTATCCAGTGCACAAGCTCCGCCTCCACCTGGCCTTTCAGAGGTCCTCGCGTCTCCCTGCCCGCCCCCCTGGTCCCCGTCGGGGTGGCGGGACATCCCCACCAACCAATAATGGGCTTCATTTTCGTTTGCTATCGGTTTGCTCGTGGGAGCATGTGTGCATGACGCTTCTGTACATGTGCAGAAGCTTCTGCGCATGCGCATACCTCTGGGCGGGTGGGCAGAGCCTCCTGCCCCCACCGCTACCAGTTCACCCGATCCAGGGCAAACTGGTAGCAACCCAGCACTGCTACCGATGACCGCAGCCCTGGACAAGGGGAGAAAGTTGGGCAGGGAATGCTGCCTCCCTCCGCTGGAAAGCTGGAGCCCCTTCCCGGCTTTGGAGGGAAGGGGTATCGGTGTTCTCAGGGCTCGACTTGGAGGGCCAGCAGGCAGGGGAGCTTTGCCCCAACTCTGGCCAGGATGAAGCATCCCCCCAGCCTGCCATCAAAAACAAGCCAGTGCAGTCCCTCCCCCTTCATGGCCGCTTCCTTACCCCTTGGCATTGTCTCCATGTGTAAGAAGCTGCACTCTCCTCCGGCCTTCCTGGGGCAGCTCACCTCCTCAACAGGGGCTCCTCCTTTTCCTCCTGGCTGCTTCAGCATCCTGGCCGGAAGCAGCAGTGTGAGAACTGCTACCACTTCCTTGCAGCAACAGGAGCAACAGTTGGGGTGGCTGGCCACCCAGCCAGAAAACCCAACCAGAAAATCCTGCCCCATGCACCTGAGCTGGCCAGGCAGTCTGGATTGCAGTTCTGCTCTTCTTGCTCTTCCGGGTTCCAGCGCACCAGCCAGTTAGTTTTCAGCTGCATGTGGCAGGGCCAGAAACTGAAAGAGCAGCTGCATGGCACATGTGCGCATGTCGGGAAGATGATCTTCTGGTTTCTGGCACACACATGCGCACTGGCCAGCTGGTCTTCATGCACGTATGTGCGCTATAAACCAGAAGATCATCTTCCCAGTGTGCGCATGCGCACTGGGTGGCTGCTCTTTCAGTTTCTGGCCCTCCCATATGCGTGAAGACCAGTTGCCTGGTGCACCAGAACCCAGATGAGCAATGGGCAATGGCTCTGTGTACCCAGAGAGGTGGCTCTGCGTGCCACTTCCGACACGTGTGCCAAAGGTTCACCATCACGGTCCTATACTCTTTCTTCTGCTACTATGCAATTACTTTTCTACTATTACTTTTAGCAGCATAGAGGATTTTCTTCCTCTCACAGACACTGGTCTGTCCTTAATTCTTCTCTGAGATTTCTTCTGCTTTTTTCTTATTTATTAATGGACAGCTTGTAAAATGCTTGCATCTTCCCATTTTGTGCGGCACTTTGCTATGTCTGTTCTTTTTCTTTTGGACCATTCAGCCACTGTGAAGGGGGCAAAACACCCTTTATTTGGCTGCTTTGTTGCTGGTTGCAGAGTTCCAAAACACACATCTCCTCCCTACCCGTTTCAAGATTGCAGCTTTTACAGACAACTCTGGGGAGGGGTGGAAAACAGTACAGGTGCCTGCAATTTTTCCAAGTAGCCTGCTCTCCTGCTCTTCAGCCATATCCAAATAGTTATACTGGGATTATTGCCAGAGGTATTTCCACAATGGAATCATTGGGCAATCCAGCTGTGACTTACTTTCAAAATGTTCTTCCTGACTAGCCTCCTATGTCCATATCAAAGGGCAAGGACCTTACTTCCCAACTAAAACCTAGAAAAATCCCAGGAGGATATTTTAGAGCCCTTGAAATTAGTCAAGGAAAAAAAGGATGGGTAGACTTCTTTAGACACCTATACAGTATTAACAGTGTAGTATGTTTTCCTACTGACTGCACCATTGTTATCCCATTTTATAAAAACAGAGGAAATATACTAGACCCATCTAATTATAGATCTGTCAGCTTGTTTGGTACAATCAGCAAATTATAAGCTAAATATCCCTACATAAAACTACTGGACTAGATTGAAAGTGAAAATATTCTTTCTGAGGATGAGGCATGGCTCCGAGTGGATTGATCAACTCTTGACAGATTCCTGTCTGCTGTTCCCCTGTTTAACCAATAAGTGCCCTTCTCAGTCCAAAGATTCTCTTTTTAAGCCCTGTGGATTTTAAACAGCTTTCAATTTAATTCCAAGGAAGAGGCTGTGGAAAAATCTAAGGAGATCCTGAATAGGATCATTTTCATTAAGTCCCTCCATCTTAATACCGCTTAAGTGATGCCCATGTACCACCACTGGGCATCAGCTATCATTACTCAGAGAAGGGTTAAGCAGCGGTGCCTTCTAGCCCTGCTATTTTTTAACGTGTAATATGACGACCATGGACCTGACTCAGGTAATTCGGGATCCGACCCATAGTGGAGGACACACGCTCGACCTGATTTTTATCTCTGGGCAGTGGATAAATGATCTGGGTAGGGGGGAGCTAACCATTCAACCCCTGTCATGGTCCAATCATTTCCTCCTTAGTCTAGACTTTCAGTCCGCCACCCCCACCGCTGGGAGGTGGAACCGGTGAGATGGTTCCGCCCCAGGGGCCTGATGGACCCTGAGAGGTTCCAGATGGAGCTTGGGATGTTTCCTGCTTCCCTGACCCACGACTCGGCTGAGGTTCTAGTGGTGGCCTGAGAGAGGGCCGCTGCTGGGGCCTTGGACCAAGTTGTGCCTCTGTGGCCTCTGGCCTGACGCAGATCCTGGATGGCTCTCTGGTTTACTGAGGAGCTCTGGGAGATGAAGCAGTGGAAAAGACGCCTAGAGGGCTGTTGGAGGTCCACCCGATCTGAATCTGATCGAACACTGCTAAGAACTTATATTAAGTCTTACCTAGTGGTGATGGGAGCGGTGAAACATGACTAATTCTCCGCTCTCATTGCATCCGCAGATAACCACCCAGCCACCCTGTTTAGAGTGACCTGCTCTCTACTTAATCAGAGAGCGAGGGATAACCCCTTGCAGGGCAGGGCTGAGGAATTTGTGCAGTATCTGCAGGACAAAATCGCTCAGATCCAGATGGGTTTGGATTCTGACTGGGCGGAGTCCGGCGAGATGATGGGAACAGGTCTGGGTGGTACCATATGGGTTGAGTTTGACCCTGTGGCCTCGGATGATGTGGACAGGATTATGGGTAAGCTGAGCACCACCACTTGTTTATTGGACCCATTCCCCTCCTGGCTGGTTTCAGCCGCCCGGGAGGTGACAGGAGACTGGCTCCAGGAGGTTGTTAGTACTTCTCTGAGAGAGGGGGTTTTCTCCTCTGCCTTGAAGGAGGCGGTGGTGAGACCCCTCCTCAAGAAGCCTGCCTTGGGCCTGGCCTTGTTGAACCTTGTTGAACCGTTCTGTCTCCAACCTCTGCTTTGTAGCGAAGGTTGTTGAGACCATGGTGGCATGTCAGCTCCCGCAATTCCTGGAGGAAGTGGATTATCTGGACCCATACCAGTCTGGTTTCAGGTCCGGTCACAGCACAGAAACGGCATTGGTCGCACTGCTGGATGATCTCTGGTGGGCCCGGGACAGGGGTTATTCCTCTGTCCTGGTTGTCACTCTACTCCATCTTCTCACAAAAGGAACAGGAGTCCGCTGGTTGGTATAACAGAAAGAACCTTTATTCCTTATCCGTGAGAACAGACAACGATGAGTAACGTGCAAAAAACACAATCAAAGTCAGCATTGGGTCGGCACGCGCTTGCTCAGTGTTTAAAGAACCAGTCCCACCACGCCCAGACACGCCCCGCCTTAACCCTCCCACACCGCGCCCCAACCTAATTCACTAATTACAGTTCCAGCCGCCGGAACAGCATGTAGCAACTGGGAACTCGTGGCTCAACTAAACGCAAACACCTGTGCACCCCATCACCATCCCGTGTGAGTGTTTTGCCGCTGGTGGTCAGATCAGGCAATTGTTGGGTGGCTGGATAAGACGCCCGACATGCAGCTCCCCTTACCACGGGGTCTTCTGTAACGGAGAGAGAAAAAAAAAAAGAAAAGTTAGTGTTTTGGTTTCCATGGAAACTTGGAGTAGAACCTATGTAAAAGGCGAGGAGCCTGCATATCTTCCTTTTTTACCCATGATGCGTCTTCTGTAGGGTATCCTTTCCATTTGACTAAGTAATGTAGTTTACCCCGTTTATGTTTGGCGTCTAGAATGGTGTCTACTTCGTAGTATTGCTCTGTGAGAGGTCCGGGTTTGGGATATGTAACGAGTTTAGTAAGAGGCTTTAATAGACTAGTGTGGAATACCGGGTGTATTTTCCCTAAAAGAGGGGGTAGGCTTAGTTGAACGGTGACTGGATTGATAACGTGTTTTACGGAACGGGCCGATGTATTTGGGGCTTAATTTTTTACTAGGCAGCCCTAATTTTAAATATTTCGTGTAGAGGTAGACTTGATCTCCGGGTTGGTATTGTTTCCCCGGTTGTCTATGTTTATCGGCTTGTGTTTGGTATTTCCTGAGAGTGTAATCCAGTGCCTGGCGGACATCTGTCCAACACTTCTGGATTTGTTGTTCCCACTCCTGTGGAGAACACGATGGATCCGTTTGCGTTTGTAACTCTGGTATGGCAGTAAAATCCCGGCCTGATGTTATACGGAAAGGGCTTAGCCCAGTACTATGATGTATGGTATTATGTATGCGACTTCTGCAAAAAGAAGCAGGTCAACCCACTCGGTTTGCTGACGGGATACATAGCTCCACAGATACCGACTAACCATGGCATTGGTCCTTTCAGCCACTCCGTTAGTACACAGGTGGTAGGCAGAGCTGAGGGCTTGAGAGGACCCAATGATAGTCATCTTTACTCGCTCAGTCACCTGGGTAGCTGGTTCCCCTCCTAACACTGAACCATCCATTTGTTCAAACGATATCGGCACCTTTAATTTATGTAGCCATAGACCCAACTCTGAAACCACCGATAACCGTATCAAACAGCGAGTGCAGCCTGTGTCTATTAAAGCATTCTTGTGTACCTCTTGTTGGGTATGTGTGTTAATAAGTGTTACAGGGATTAGAAAAGGACGCACCTGGGATCCTCGTCGCTGTCCTCGCTTTCGCCAACAGGTACGTCCTCACGGACCCCCGATGTTCGGGAACCAGTCATCGAATCTCTGGCCCTAGACCCCGACCTGGTGGTCTCGTCGTGCACTGGAACTGTGGATATCTGAAAGGTGGGCCATTCCTTGGTGGAATGGACTCTGGCTGTTTCCTTCCCGGTCGGTGTTGGTAAAGTCCCTTGGGTTACTGGTGGGTATGGACATTCTAATGCGCGATGTCCTTCTTGGTCACACCGGAAGCATCAAAACGGCTTTCGGCCCGGACTGTTTCCTTTGGAAACTGGTGGTGGAGCGCAGACGGGCTTCGGGATGAATCTTTCAGGGTTCGGCTTCACTGGTGCTCTGCTGCCCATTCTTTTCCCAGTCGAGAGGTTAGTATCGTATCTTGTACGGAATTCTCTAAGGCCTAGGTCGAATTCTATGGCGGCATTATACCAGTCAGAGAGGCATGGCTGTATTCCTCGATAGGTGCAAGCCTGTCATATGTCCCTATCCAGACCAGCCCGGAACTGATGGATAATTAACCATTCAGGCCATGAACACAGCCTACTAGCTAGTTTTCTAAATTCCTGAATGTATTCCCTAACCGGCCGACCACGTTGTCGCAGTGCCAAGATCTCCCCTTCAGCTGTCTTTACACGGGAAGGGTCCTCAAACCAGGCACAGAGGGCCTCCAAGAATAGACCAGCATGAGTAAGTTCCTTAGCCCGGGTACCGTGTAGATCTGCCACCCAGTCGGATGTGATAGCCACTACCATAGCCCATGGTGACACATATAAGTGGCTAAACTGGTCGAAATGGTTGATGACGCAGCTGATAAACAATGATACCCTGTCTGGGCTTCCATTGAACAGCATACCGATAGGAGGGGGGCCCCAATACAAGGGATGCTGCGGTTGCCAGGCCATAGGAGATCCGGCAGGTGGCATCCGTGGTTGGCTGTACTGACTAGGTTGGGGATACTCCATTCCTCTATCCTCTCTGGATGACCCCCTGGGTCTTCCGTCCCCGTCCCGTTCGCGGTCACCTGGCCTGCGGTCCATTTTTAAGGTGGGACTAGCCAACGGGTAGCAGGTGGACCTTTGTCTAAATTCTCCAAACCTCGCTTTCTCGTAATCCTCTTCTCCAGGTAACCCAGATTGCCAGGCCGGCCCGTCCATAAAGCTGGTGTCGGCCAGCTGGTCCCTGACCATATCTAGCGTCCGCTCCCCAGGCCTTCTGCTAACACTTTCATCTCTATTATCCTCCTCCACCCATCTCCGTTCACGCCAGGCCTTCCATTTCACTGTGGAATCCGGGAGAGGGGGCAGCTTTTCCATTTTCTGGGGCTGCAACGCAGCACTCTGCCACCACCACCCCGTCGACGTAGCGGCTCCACCCTCTGCTCCTAGTGGAAGAGGCGTTTTGGAGGGCTTCCTATCCGAATCCTTTGGCCGAACTACCGGAGCCTCCAGAACTGAAGGGTCTTCCACCACCCCCTCTGTCGGCGCGTCTTCACCGGTTACTATCTCCTGCAGGCCCTCAGTCGTCCCCTCAGCCATGGAACCGGAGTCTTTGCACTGCAATATGCCGTAACCAGGAACAAACTACTTCAACTTTGTCTCCAACTGAGACAAGGGAATAAAAGAGGTTGGGGGGGAATGCTGACTTACTGTCACTCTACTCCGTCTTCTCACAAAAGGAACAGGAGTTCGCTGGGTGTTGTAACAGAAAGAACCTTTATTCCTTAGCCGTGAGAACAGACAACGATGAGTAACGTGCACAAAACACAATCAAAGTCAGCATTGGGTTGGAACGCGCTTGCTCGGCATTTAAAGAACCAGTCCCACCATGCCCAGACACGCCCCGCCCTATCCCTCCCACACCGCGCCCAACCTAATTCACTGAGTAACAGTTCCAGCCGCCGGAACAGCATGTAGCAACTGGGAACTCGTGGCTCAACTAAACGCAAACACCTGTGCACCCCA
>JANHFM010004288.1:103346-115802 GCA_032468115.1 Grayia smithii
GGTTCGGTGACGTCACAGCGTCACCGCTACCTACTCGCGCGAACCGGACCGAACCGGGGGCAACCCACCACTGGTAGTCCTCGACTTACAACACTTCATTTAGTGACTGTTCAAAGTTACAATGGCACTGAGAAAAGTGACTTATGACCATTTTTCACAATTCAGATGCTTGGCAAATGATTTATATTTATGATGGTTGCAGTGTTCCAGGGTTATGCGATTACTTTTTGGGACCTTCTGACAAGCAGTCAATGAGGAAGCAGATTCACTTAAGCATCATATTACTAAATTAACAAATGCAAAGATTCACTTAACAACTGTGGCAAGAAAGGTTGTAAAATAGGGCAAAGTTAACTTAACAAATGTTTTACTTAGCAACAGAAATTTTGGGCTTAATTGTAGTCATAAGTCCAGGACTACCTGTATAGGGATGGCAGTTACCTCTGCCCCAACCTCCAACTGTTTGCCTTCTGAACTGTCTCACCTCATCCATTCAAATCAGTTGAGGTTTTGCATGGGAAGGTCTGGAAACTGCTTGTTTCATTCCAGAGAGTTCTCAGTCTCAGAACCTTCATGCTTACTTTAAGGATTGTGAAGTGGGGGACGGGGGGGACGACGACACAAAAAAGGGTCATTTATATTTACCAAATAAATGGAATGTCATTTCTCCCATGGGATGCATTTTTCCGATCCTGCCTTTTAGGAAAGCTCAAAAAAAATGGTTTGTCCAGCAGCCCCTGGGGCAAAGTCATTTGTAAACCCACACTAGTTATGTGATCTTTTCATCCTTGTCATTCTTCCGCAATTAATATTGTTATTTCATTATTTCTTGATTTCTTTTTTTTCTTTTCATTTTACAATTTTTACTATGTTGCCTCAACTTGCTTTTGTGATTATAAGCAGCTTCTAAATACATGTTTGTTTGTTTGCAAAATTTGAGTCTAAATAGCAGGAGATATATTTTGCATATTTTGCATTGAGCCAGAATGACTTCTTAACTAAAAAAGCTGGCGAAGACCTCTGCTGGCAAACTTGCAGAGCTGCTGTCCTTGAGAGCAAATAGCTTCAAATAAAACTGATCAATGATCTGGTTCTGTATTTTCAGTATCATTAAGCACTAAAAGAATGCCTTCATTTTACACTTAAATTCAAAAATAATACTGGTCATGCGTAAGGCCTAATTGCATCTCAATGGGATTAAACATTAACTGCTTTATTTTTAATACTCATACTGCTTGAGCAAATGAGGGTGAAGCCTCATTATCACATGCAAGGACTGTCAAAGCTTTGGGACTGTTTGAAACTTGATATGTCCAACTCTGCCTGTATTCAGTTCCAGATAACACCTTGGTGTCAAAGCCTTTGTATTATAGATGTGCAACAGAAAAAAAAAGCAGAATAAGATTAAATGCTTTGGGGGTATTGAAATTCTACCTAATAGACACAATTCCTATTTTTCTTCCCCCCCCTCCCCACTTCATAGCCACAATATCCTTTTTTCCACAAACAAAGCATCTCTTCCCTTTGAGGAAACTCACATGAAAGCATCCAGAGTATTGGGGTTTGATTAATTTAGAACTGCTCTCCCTAGCTCATTCTGATTCAAAGACATCCAGAGAATTCAGCAATTTAATCAAAATGAAGTAAGTGTTCCAAAATTATCATACAAACTTATGTTCATCCAGGATCATGATGCATATACAGAAAGAATGCAGTTTTCATTATAACAGCATATTTATTTTGAAATTTGTTCCTTGTGCCCCAATGCCTGTTTTAACATCCCTTTAACTGGCACCAGTGGTGGGTTGCTCCCGGTTCGGGCCAGTTCGTGTGATCCAGTAGTGGTGATGGTGTGACATCACTGAACCGGTTCTACGCGACCGGGAGCTGGGCCCATCCGCGCGCCTGTACTTACTGGTCTCTGCACAGAGCGCACAGAGCGTGCTCACGCGCATGAGCAGAACACTTTTTTTGAGGTTTTTTCGCCAAAAAATGCCGGACTACATATTTCATTATTCCCAAACAGAATGAGTGTTGCATCCCTACCAATTTGGAAGACATAATGTCATACAAATTAAAATATTCCAGTAATGCTTCAATATAACATACTAGACAAACATCCTCCACACTATCAGCCCAAATAAACTGACCCCAAGGGAAAAATCAAATGGATTACATTGGTGGTATTGTTCATGCTCTTATAGGCTTTCCTTGGCCTGTCTATGGAAATCCAGCTGATTACAGCTGCATGTTAGGAAGCACCTCCTAACCAGAGCAGTTTGATAATGGAACTAATTGCTTAAGGAGGAAGTAATATTCCTCCAACCTATTTGGAGAACCAGTTTGATGTAATAGTTAAGGCAGAGGTCTTCAAACTTGGCAGCTTTAAGAATTGTGGACTTCAACTCCCAGAATTCTCCAGCCAGCTATGTTAAGGCATTGGGTTAGAAACTGGGAGATATGGTACAAAGCCATATGGGTTACCTTGGACCAGTCACTCTTTTTCAACCCTAGAAAGGAGGCAACGGCAAGTCATTTCTAAAAACCATGCAAAGAAAACTACAGAACCTGGTTCAGTTGGTCGCCAGAAGTCAAAACGGATTCAAAGGCAAATAAAAGAAAATAATTATTCATTGGATATGTTCAGATAAAATATAGTCTGACTTCTTTTAGATTTGTGCTCATTTGAAATCCTGCACTAGATTCAATTGTCTCTAAACCTGTTGCAATTGTCTCTACGCCTATTGCAAGCACTGTGTTTCTACACCATGATTATATTCTTTAAATGTACTGCAAAATAGAAGAGTATGTTGCTAACTATCTTTCTATTTTCTGCTTAAGATCCAGGTCAGATGCATATGCTTTTAGATGAGAACTATGCTGTGTCAGTGGGCAAATGAAAGTTTCACACATCTCCAAAAAATGAAAGTAACGCTCTCAAAGAACAAGACCATTCTGCCACACAACAGCAACTCAGCTTCATTTATTTCCTAAGATGATTCTGAAGAGAAATCAAATCCAACACAATGTGCTGAGGTATTATGCTTCCAAGTGGGCCAGTTCCAGATGGAGCATCCTCTCCATCATGTGCTAATGCTTCTGTCCTCAGGATGCCTCTTGGCACTGACAGCAGTTGGCGAAACAGGCAGGCATGCTGCTACAGCCCAGTTAGCAGCCTCAATAGAAAGCAGAACTAGTGTAAACATTTTTGCAACTGACAGTTCGCTTGGAATGCATCAAATAGCCTGATGGATTTCCACCACTCGGCTTACGCGTTTCCACTTGCCTCTCTATAGCCCTTTGTGCAGGTTAACCTCTTGCTGCTGCACTCTGGCGCTACCTGTGCCTCCGCGTGGAGAATCTGCCTTCTGGCGTTGGCTTCTGCAAAACTCAGCCTCTGTGATCTTTGCAGCAGGAATTCTCTTTTTTACAGCTTTGTCCCTGAGATTTATTTTGGCTTAGCGAGATGCTGGTGACATCTAGCAAAGTTCAGGGCATTGCCAGAAAGAAAGGTCGGTGGCTGTTTGTATTAAAATAACAACAGTAGTTCCCACTCTGCATGCCACACAACACCCTGTGAACCCTCCTCCAAAGGGTAAGGAAGGAGGGGCAGCTGCTTCCTCTCCCCTTTCACCTCTTGCCTCTGAAGTCATGGCATTCCCAGACTGCCCTCTGATTATAATAAGCCAAGAGCATTTGGAGGCCTCTTTCTGGCTATCAAACAGGAAAAAAGAAAAAGAAAACCACCAACATGACCAGAACCAAAGGCCCTTTTTGCTTGCCTCTCCTTGTGAATGGTGGAAACAATACTGAGGTCAGGAATCTTTAAGATTATAAATCATTTCACTACAGAGGAGCTAAACTCAGCCCAGGCAATTTTAATCAGAAGTGGTTTTCCAGGCAGCGCATTATAATTGCATGTAAATTATTGCTTTGTGTCTAGGACAGCAATAGCAAACTTTTTGGGCTCGGCGTAGCAAAAATTTGGACAGTGCCCAACTTGACCAAGCTGGCATGTCACAGACACACCCTTGAATACAAAAGAAACAATTCTCTATTTCCCCTTCCCCCCCCACCCCACCTCCCCAGGTTCTGAACAGTACAATTCAGCAGCAGCACTAAGATTGGGTCTAGAGGCCCAGGCCTTGACTTCAGTCCTAGGACCACCACTGCTACTTCAGAAGGGCATCTCCCGCCAAAGTGTGAGCCTTGCAGAATGGTGTAATTGCCCCCGTGGCCCAATTTTCCTCAGCATGCCGCTTACCTTCAGGCGATGTTCTCTTTCTGGTAACAGGCATCTGTGGCTTACTCAAGATTGTTCTGGGTCACATAAGGCCTTTGTTCTTGAAGCAACTTTGGATTATGCTCTTCTGCCATCTTTGCAGCCTCTGAAAACCATGTAAAAGTACGGCCAGTTCTCATGCGAGATTTGGAGGCTGCAGAGGCCATGCGAGAATGGGGTTCTTTCATGTGGCATTTGGACCTTCCAAAAGTCATGCATGAGGTTGTGCTGTTGCCCAGCCTCTGGGCAGGGGCAAGAATGGGATGTGTTCTTGCATAACCTCTGAAGGAAATCATGCAAGAGTACACCCCATTCTTGTATGGCCTTGACAGACTCCAAAAAACACATGAAAGCATGCCTTAATCTCATTTTCAGAGGTTCCAGAGGCCACCCAAGAACACGGCCCTTTTACCCAAATTCCAGAGAGTCCAGAGATGACAGCACATTCTATTCTTCTGAAGCTTCTGCAGCCTCTGAAAACCATGTGAGAATGAGGTGTCCTTTGAGAATAGTTGAGTGTTGGTGAATGCTGGGGTGAATGCTGGCATATCAGCTTTGATACATATGTTATAGGTTCACCATCACAGGGTGACCAAGTCTTGTTTTCCTCTTGTTCAATCATTTGATCTTGACAAAATGGCATCTCCCCAAGACTCAAACCAGTACACTGTTCAGTCTTTGAATAAAGTCTGCCAATCATTCATTGATTTGCTGTATGTAGTTGTGCCATTTGGCATGGGTTTATTGGCACCATCCCCCCTTTCTTCCATATAACATACTTTTTGATGACATTTTTAGAGAAATTAAAGAGACCAGAATCATTAAAATATGTGGAATCTTGTTTAGAGGTAGTCCTCACATTGCATCCATATATTCAGCAACTGTTGAAAGTTATGATGCTGATGAAAAAAATGGATTCACAATAGCTCCTCAAAGTTGTGACCATCACTGAATCTTCACAATCATCTGATCAAATTTTGGGTGCTTGGCAACCAACCTGCACTTAAAATAATCACTGAATCCTGTGGTCATGTTTTCCTGTACTGCACAAACTGTCTCCATCTCTTCTCCCTTCTCTGCCTTTTGACTTCCCAGCACAAAAAAATAATGGTATTAAATTTTATGTGATTTTCACATACAAATGGATCACTAGCTAGAACACAACATTATCCCAGGTGTAATAATAATTGAAAAAAGAAGAGTAATCTTTGCAGAATTAGAAAAAAATTACAAAATACAGTTTATCTTGTGATTTAAGATAAGGAGATTATGGAAAAGATTTTGTAAAGTTAATCCTGCAATTATTAGCATATTACAAATCAAACTGTTTATAAAAGAACCAAGTATGTGGCCATGTCTACTGAGAATTTTCCAAAAAACCACAAGAAGAACATTTTGCTGCAGATATATTTTAGGAGTTTACTTAGATGATTTCTACTGGTATGTTCTGGGCTGGAACTCAACTTTTTATAGAACAAAGAAAAAAATGAGATTCTTTTCAATTCCATTAAACTCATTCAATTTAGTCATCTCCCTACTCCATACTGAACTTAGGTGATTGATTGTGTACCTCAAATTGTTTTTGATTCATAGCAACCACATAGATAGCTCTTCTCCATGACTCTGAGTGGCTCAAATTAAAATAAGACAAAGTAATAAAAATGCAACCATGTTTGTCCTTTGGTGAATAAAAACAAATAACAACAATTGTAAACATTCATCTGAACATTTATCAGCCAAGCAGCATGTTCTAGAGAAGACAATCTCAAATGTACTTTTGATGAAACTCCAAGCATAGTTTCCTAAGAGTATGTTGTAATGGATATAGAATGTCTAACATGCATAGGATTGCACTGCATTTGTCTTGCAATATTCAGGATATTGGGAGTAAGCAGATAAGGAGAAATGCTGCATTTCATTAATGCTCAACATTTTGGGCCTAGGATGGACAACCTGCAAGACAAGGCCTTCAGCACTCTATTTATGATATCTCAGTAGGCTGAGATTTTGCCACAAACATAGCAGCAAAGAGGCTGAATTTCAGCAGTGTGACTGACTGACTTTTTTCAGATGATAATTGTGGGTAAAAGATGGGAATGGTTGCTTTTAGAGGCTTCTCATTCCCATTTGTTTCTATAGCATTTTTAAGGAGCAAAATGTTTTGAACATGCCCTGGCTGCGGCCATATATATATATATATTGTATGAATAAATAAAACCACAATTAGTTTTCTTATGGCTGGGTTTACACCAGTAAGCTCTGATCTTCTGTACTTGATTCGAAGTTGGTCTACTTGTTTACTCAGGGATTTCCACCCCCACATGAGCAGTTTATAGTATATTCTGGAATCATTATTGTGACGAAATAACAGTGATGAAGATAGGCTGTGAATGAAGATAGCAATTAAGATAGGCTGCTGTCACTTCTGTGATAGCTGGGTAATGCTATAAAAATGCTGTAAGTTACTAATGGACAAATTGCTAGTGTTTAATGCAGCCAACTGGATTCTGTAGATCTGAAAGATGTGCGTATTGATCCTTGCTTCTTTGTTGTTGTCCTTTCAAATAGGAGATTGATCTGTGTATTGTTATAACTGATTTTACATGCAATATTGTAGGCATCTAAGAGGGTGAGGGTGGGGGGTGGGCAGCAAGTACCACACAGTTTTAATGTTAGGCATCATCTCAGTTAAGTACTTATATATCTTCTGGCTTTATCAGTAATTAAATTAGGGGCTATTACAAGTTGAATGACTAACACATGTGAACAGCTGGGTGATATGCATATATATTATGTCTTTTAAAAAAAACAACCCAATCCTAGTCACTCTAAGATTTTGAGTCATTCTTAGAAATTCAAATGGTACGTCAGTGGAAAAGCTTGCCTCATGGAGTTGTGGGCACTCCATCATTGGAGGTTTTCAAAAATAGACTGGACAATCATTTGGCCGGAATAGTGCAAGCCTTCTCCCTTGAGTAGGGGGTTGAACTAGAAGACCTCTGACCTCCCTTCCAGCCCTGTGATTCAGTGTTCTAATTTAATTAGAAGAAACTTTTAAAATTCAGGAATTTCTGGTGGAACCTGGTGAGATCTAAGGAGGATGTCTTTGGAAACGTGTGCTTGCAGGCAGCAGAATACCTAGCCAGTGCTATGTGGCGGTGAAATATAAATCTAGTCAATATGACAAGGAAAAATACATTACAGGGGACTTCTGTTACTGAATGTTTCTTTCGTTGGAATTCTGGGGGGGGAAGGGCAGCAAGTCAATATTAACCTTAACTTGAATAGTTCCCTTATTACAGAAAAAACGGAAATATGTGAATTGTCCACTTTTTCTCTCTCTGACTCTTCATGGTTCTGTTTGAATTATATGTTAATATTTTATATGTTCATACAAGTCTGAGAAGAGATAGGATAGAGGCCAGTGGTGGGTTGCTCCCGGTTTGGTCTGGTTCGCGCGAATAGATAGCGGTGACGCTGTGATGTCACCAAACCGGTTCTACGCGTCCCAGACCTGCCCCCCCCTGCGCCCGTACTTACTGGTCCCTGTGCAGAGCGCGTGGAGCGTGCTTGTGCATATGCGCAGGAAGCTTTTTTTGAGTTTTTTTTCATCAAAAAAAGCTGCGCATGCGTGGGAGCGCCCGTTCGGCATGCGCACGTGCCAGATGCGCATTCCGCACGCTCCGACCACGCGTGAAGCGCGTGTACCTTTAGAACCGGTAGTAGAGGTAAGTAGAACCCACCCCTGATAGAGGCGTATAGGAATAGTAAATGAATTGGTTCACAAGCCAGATTTACCCTGCAAGCTACTTTTTAACCACCAAAACTTGTGCAATTCATTCATCCTTTCTCTCTCATCTCTCCTATAAAAGGTTCGTTAAGAAGGTCAGATTTTTCAGTCTCCCAGCCATCAGGACATGCTGCAACAGAGTGCAAAGCAGAACCAACACCGTGAACGAGCAAGGTGTCAGATTGCCTGGGCTCATTTTCCACATACTTGTACCATTGTCTTTTGAGGGGAGAATTGTTGACTTTCTCCTTGGTCTTAATATGCTGTGGCTTGTCCCAGCTGATGAAAGCAAAAGTAGGAGCAGGACAATTCCAAAGGCTTTGACAATCAGGAGTGGGTGATTTTAAGCCACAAAATACACATTAGCCAGTTCTTGGTATTGGCTAGGAACTAGGAAGCAAAAAAGAAAAAATTCTGCTGAAAAATAGAGACAATGCTATCCACAAGATTCTTTTTTGTGTCTTATGTTGTGGTAGAATAAGAGTGAGCAAATTAAGTGGCAAAAAGTCAAAAAGAGACATTTTTACCTTTTGAGATTTCTAGTGCATCTATAGAAAAATATTCTTTATAATGAATAAGATGTGATTTCTGGAGTAAGTATAACAATTGTACAATTTGATAGCTGTCAAAACTCTTGGATTTTTTTTCTAGGTCTGCAGCCTCCAATATTGTAGTTAGAAAGTTCCTTAGACTAAACTTGTAACTTTATACTTTCTTCCTTCTGAAGGATTACCATATTATAAGTAGTCCTCATTTAGCGAACACAATTGGGACTACAACCTGGTCATCAATGAAGCAGTCACTGAGTGAAACATCACAATTTTACTATCTTACTTCAGTTTTCCTTTGTTTCATAGACCTACAAAGGTTGTAACTACAAATGATGGCTAAATGAGGCAGTTGCTAAACAAGGACACCATTATCATGTGTCTCTTTCTGTTAATGAATATGAAATACATAAAGCAGGCTTTGTTTGCTATCAGTATCAATATATTTGGCTGCAGAAGTCCCAAAATTGAAATATGAGTTTGTGTAAAAGCTTTATGATTCAGGAGGAGCTGCTTGATTAAAAGCCACATTTACTAATTTGCTGATCACTGAGCAATCTCCTGCAATTTTCCACAGGTTAAGGACATAAGTAGATCCAAGAAATTGACAAAAATGGCTTCTGCAATAATCTAATGATTCAATCCACCTAATGATGCTGCTAATTGTTTTGCTGGATATCGGAAAAGCTGTCTTGGCTAGATTCAAACATTTCTTCCTGTTCCCTTCCCTTAGGCCTGGCCTTTCCTTTCCATGTGACATCTTTTAGATCACCTCCTTTGTTCTCCATAATGCATAGAAAAATTACATATTATTGTTGGAAAGTTCCATTTGGAATTCTGCTGCTTTACTGCCTACTCAGTTGTCTCTGGATAAAAGTTATGCCCAGGCCCTTTTATCAGATGGGCAGCCAACTAAACATAAGACTTTATGCAGGAAAGCATAAGTAAAATTCGAGTCACTTTCTGTCAAAATGCCAATGATGAAAGATTTTTTGTTTTGATAATTTTTCTGTTTCCAATTATATATGGGAACTTGGGTGTGTAGAATAGGTCAATAAACCAGGAATATATAACCTGATTTTGAATAAATTTTCCAGTAAGAATAAATTAGGAGAAGAGATTGTGGGTATTACGATCCAAAGTGTCTACAAGACAGCAGGTTGCCTAACCCCAACTTAAAATAACATTTTCTCATTGCTGTGTTCTTTTTGAATTAAAATTAAAATGAGAAAATGAATGTCATAGAAAACTTCCTGATACTTCGCAGTGTATTATGTCCATTTTCACTCTGCTTGAATTCAATAAATCTTTGGATTAGGATTATCTATGAGTTATTAACTTCCCTTGAAATTTCTTGGTTGTACAGCTTTAATTAATCACTTCTGTCATGTAAAGCTACTCCTGAACGAATAATCATCAATCACAGTTCTTCTTGTTTGTTAATGTGTGTTATTTACTAAAGGTTCATAATCAGGTTTCCCTGAGGCATTAGACAAGCCCTCATTCCCATTTTTTATGCTTTGTTTTCATGACATTCCTATCTTCTCATCTCCAGTTGACAGCTGAAGCAGCTTAACATCTTTAGCTGTATCCATAGATACAAGCTAGGATGCTACATTAACCATATGGCTGCTGATACATTAGGAATAGGATCTATCCAACTGTTACCCCACCCCATCCCAGTGGTTTCACACAAGTACAGAGTTTTGGATGCATTGGTTGCAACTTGAATTGATCTACCAGCTTGTCTTCTGTGCCTGAGATTATGGACTGAGAGAGTGACCGGCTCAAAGTCACCCAGCCAGCAATTCATGAGGTAGGATTAGAACTCAACAATCTCCTGGTTTCTAGCTGGGTATCTTAATCACTAGAGCCACAAGTGTCAAACTCATGGCGTCCCTTTGCCATCACGTAACATATCGCAATGTCTTTTCCCCTTCATGGAGCTAGAGTGGGTGTGGTCTGCACGTGACACATCCTGCCTATGAGCTCCCAGTTTGACGCCCTTGTGACAGTGACTGGACCAAACTGGCTCTATCCAGCATTATAGGCTATATTAGTCTAGTCACTGGAAATTGCTCTCCACAATCATTTTGGGTTGCATGACAGATTGGAAATTTGACTTCTGCGGTCAGATCTGCCCACATCAGTGGTGGGTTCTAACCGGTGTTACTACCGGTTCTCTTTATGCACGCGCTTTGTGCGCGATTGCAAAGTGACTGGTGCTGGTCAGTTGTTGTTAGGCACCTATTAATATGAGTTTAACTCACTTTAGAAGAAGTGATGATTTAAAGTTAAGTTCTCTTTAAAGAGTATGCTCTCTTGACAGAGTGCTTCCAGGAGGTCAGTTTAAAGAAGGAAAGAGCCATTTTCTGTCAACTTTGTGTTGCTGATTTTGCCACCACAGATGCCTTGTGAGTTTACTACTGTCAGCAAGATGCTTCATAAAGCAGTTATACAAGGGCAAAGTGGCACCATTTTACTTATTCTGTTTTGGCTCCATGGATATCCATAGCCTACATATGGATGCCAAAATGAGGTTAAAATTGCTAAACAGCTAATGCAGTTATTGCATTGCACGCTAATCAAGAATGTGACTTGCTCATTATGAATTGTTCCTTTCTTGCTGCATCTCATGCCCCTTGCCTGTAACCTGTTAGCTGTGTTGATTTCTACAGTATTCCGAAATAGCCTGACTGAGGTTATAGGTGTGAAGCACTGCATTCATAATACATTAATTGAGCAATCTGACAAGTGGATAAATATGCCATTCCAAGCTTAATTTGCCCAATACCATCCCATATCACATTAGGAAGAGTGATTACTGTGTTTCCCCAAAATAAGACCCTGTCTTATATTTTTTTGAACCCTGAAATAAGTGCTTGGCCTTATTGCCATGCACTCAAAAGCCCAATTTTTGACTTTTCAGGGGATGTCTTATTTTGGGGGAAACAGGGTAGTTGACTGTTTGCTTGCCAGCAAAAGATGCTTGTTCCAAGGAAAAATTAAGCAGGTAGAATCCACTGATAGCTTTCCTTTTAGGTTTTCTTGCAATTCAAGGATCGAAGGATATAGTTTTAGCATAGTTACTTGGCTGTGCTTTCAGAATGTCCTATCTTGCCTAATTTCAGCTTGTATACTGTACGCCCATGGGAAGTTTGGGAGAAAAAATGACTGAAACATTTTCCTTAAAATCAGTTAGGTTGATTTCCCCCATCAGGGAAACTTGCTGAATTAAGAGAACACAGGCAATACCTTGTAAGGAAAAGAGGAAGAGCCACAACCAAAGTCAAATACGTGTGGCTTGAACCTGGCTAAGAAACTAATTTGGAAAAAAAAAATATCAGACAAGCCCCTCTCTCATTCACCCAAAGATAAAGAGAAGGAGGAGACAATTGCATTCTGACTTGCAAGATTGCTACCATAGCTGTTCCAATAGAAGTAGTCCTGCTCTATATGGCATTGGTTTATTAGTTTTGGTTATTTGCATTCCTTGTCTTCCTGAACAAAAGACAAAAGACTATCTAGGGAGTGGGGGGAGGAGAGAGAGAGATACAAACAAATAGGTTCTTACTAAGACTTTGCCTACACTTTCTCCATTTCTGTGTGTTTTGATACTGAAATTGCAGATCCCTCCTCCATCTCCAAAATATATGAAAATCCCCATATTGGGATAGTCAGTCCTACTTAAGGTGCATACCCACATCCCAGATTTGAAAAATAGTGTCTTACAGTTGCCCAGATATAGGGAACACCCAAGTTCTCCAACGTGCTGCTCGAGAGTCCTAGCAATGGGTAATGTGCACTCTGATTGGCTGGAGACTGGGTTAATTTTC
>JANHFM010004289.1:0-13393 GCA_032468115.1 Grayia smithii
AGTATGCTCCCTCCCATATTTGGGTTAATCAGGTGCTTAAGACAGGAAAAGAAAAGAAAACACACATACACACACAGTTCTATAACTTTACTATAACTCTACTACCCTGTTTCCCCCAAAATAAGACATCCCCTGAGAATAAGCCTAATCGGGCTTTTTTAGTGCATGGCAATAAGGCAAAGCGCTTATTTCAGGGTTCAAAAAAATATAAAACAGGGTCTTATTTTCAGGGAAACACAGTATATATATTGTTCTAAAACTTTCATTAAGTATATATGTACTGAAAATTTTAAATCACTGCTTTGTCATTATGTTTATATTCTGTCTTTGTGGAGGTTCACAGTGTTCTAATGCACCATTTGGTAATTAAAAAAAACTTATTTTAAACCAGCCATAAATTTAGGGAGACAAATCTAATAGCACGAGCAGGAAATTTTTAGCATTAGCACAATGGGATGGGAACTTTATTTATTTAAGATATTTTGATCTTCTTCTTCCCTTAAAAAGCCTCAATGGTATAAGAACATAAATATAGGTGCATTTTAAATTTGGAAGTGCCACAAATATGTGCTTAAAGAAACACACTTGAGTGCCTAAGTAGCTGCTGTAGCTTTTATTCAGACAGCAAGTAGATAAATAAATAAAAGCTGAATTTCATACCCACAAAAGATGAAAAAGCAAAGTAATGAAGGACAGCCTTCAGTGTCTTTTTGTTCTTCCTCTGTTTTTGGCAAACCACTTTTCCCTGGCCCTTCAATAACCAGTTAGCAGCAGCAGCCCATTAAAAAAAAAATCTTCTTCCCTGAGATTTTATTTATTGTACTAGCTGGATGCTTGTGATTCACTATAAAACTATATGTTTGGGCATGATAAATTGACACTTAAAACCTGAAACTTAATGTAGAATGTTTAACTCAGTAGTATCAGAGAGGGTTACTATAAGGCAACTGGCAATTGGAACAGAGTGGGAGGGGGAGTAGAATGTCCCAGCCTGCAAGCCAAATGAGTCATGCACTGGCCATGGCCACATTCAGTTTAGTGAAGGGGTAGCATCAGAACATTTTAATATAAGGCAACTGGCAGTTGGGACAGAGTGTCTTTCAGGTGGGGAGGGGGAGTAGAACATCTAATTCCTTAGCATCAGAGTGTGTGAATATATTAATGATCTGATGGTCATTTCAAAAAATCCTTTCTTAGTGAGCACCTAGAAGCCAAGAGGAGTATATGTGCCAAATTTCAAGTTTGTAGGCTTTACCGTTCTGGAGATTTTGTGATGAGTGAGTGACATTTGACTTTTATATATAGATTAAGGATGGATTTCATTAGACGTGTTTCCCGCTTCTTCATTTATTAGGAAGTTATGAAAAAAAAATAGTGGATTTAAAAGATATGGTGCCCCAAAATCATTTAGTATGACTCATTGGAATAGTATATGTACTGTTGATGGCTGATCAGCAACAACCATGAATAATGCTAGAACTGTTTTGTTTTCTTTGTATATTATTTTACCTCTATCCATATTCTGTATGTAAGCATGCCAGGAAAACAATCTAAAAAAATTGATAATATCATTTCCAGTCATAACATATAAAGCCTATACTTAACTTTGCATTGCCTGGAACAGAAGGCAGTTGCCATTTTGAGTATTTATATGAAAGGTATAAATGGTGGAGGAGTGGAGAGACAATACTTGTTGAAGGAAGATTAAAATGGGCTGCAAATTTTCCCCTAAGTTAAATCTGATTTAATTTAGCAAGATATTCTGACTCTAAATTATTTTATTTATTTTTTTATTTGAGAAAATTTATATTGCCGTTTACTCGCACATGGCAACTCAAGGCGGCTTATACAGATATAAAAACACCATATAAAAAAATTAAAAGAATAAAAGGAAAAATAATAAAATAATAACCCACCACCCCGGTGACAACACACATTCATACAAGCCATTTAATGGGCTCCATCCTGCTCTGCATTCCCCAGGCTCGCTGGCAGAACCACACCTTCACCGCCTTCCAAAAGAGTATTAAAGTGGGTGGCAGTCTAATCTCTGTGGGAATGAAGTTCCAGAGAGTGGGAGCCACCACAGAAAAGGCCCTTCTTCTAGGTCCCACCAGATTAGTGGTGGGTTGCTCCCAGTTTGGCTCGGTTCGCGCGATCCAGTAATGGTGATGCTGTGATGTCACCGAACCGGTTCTCCGAGGGTGGGAGCTGGGCCCACCCACGTGCCCTTACTTACGGTTTTCTGCTCTGCACATGCGCAGAGTGCTTGTTTCGAGTTTTTTTCAAGTACAATAGCAAATGCGCATGCGCAGAGCACGTGCTCGGCGCACGTGTAAGCTTTGCTCGCACGCACGTGCCGATCACGCACAAACCACGTGCATAAAGAGAACTGGTAGTAAAGGTAAGTAGAACCCACCTCTGCACCAGATGTATCTCCCTAGAGGGTGGGGCCCATAACATTTGTTGCCTCCGCACTCTAGTGGGGGAGATAGTCCCTCAGATAACCTGGTGCCAAGCATGAAGGGCTTTGAAGGTGACAACCAGCACCTTGAATTGCACCCAGAAGCAAATTAGCAACTAATGTAGTCCCTGCAGAACAGGACATTAACAAAGGTTATTGGTTTTTACAGAATGGTAAAGAATCATCAATCAATTACAACCAAAGCTACAATAATTTGGGAATTCAAACTGGCCTATAAAAAGAGAGCTTAAGAAAAGAGAACTTCTCATTTCCCAAAGATTGTCTACTGGATTATTATTGTTCATTGACTTTACTCTAGTTCTACATTAAAAAGAAAGTATTCCTAATTCTATAGCAGTGGGCAAACCATTTGTAGCATAGATCTGTAATGCAGACATTCCTGTAATAATCAGTTTAAAATTTTGGAAGCTATAACATTAATTTTTTTTTTGTTTTTAGATTGATACCTACTTCCATCCAAGAGTTTAAGGTGACTTATTGTACATGGAGATTCCCCTTTATTTTATGCCAACAAAAAGAAGCCAGTAGAGTAGATTAGGCTGAGAGAGATTAATCCAAAATCACCCAATATGTTCCATGGTCAAGGATGGACTCAACCTCAACCTGATCTTCAGTACATTGGCTGTTTTGGAGAACAGTCTGCTATTCAACAATGACATATTCTGGATATGTATTAACTGCCTGATCTAATTCTTGAAATAATAAAATACCAGTATCTTTGATGGAATATCTTATTTTTAAGTTCTTCATTTTTTTGCCACTCATCAATAATTTGTTGATTATGAAAAAAAATCTACCATTTAAAGGCTTTAAAAAGCAGCATGAAAATTTTGGATTGAGAATGCAGGAAGGAGAAACTTCTGATAGCTTTAATATTAGCTTGTGGACAATCAAAGTTTAATTAGAACATTACATTCAATATTCTAACTCTTAGCTTCTGGGTTTTAATCATTTTATAAAATATGAAAACGAATGGGGATAAACCTTCATGTTTTATGTAAAGTGATGATATAAGACAATAGTTGGAGATTGATATTTAAGCATAAATCTTCAGTCAGAAATTGTGGGATGGCAAAATAGAATAAAATTGAAGCAATTTTTATTTTCTGGAAACTATGAAAGCCAAGATATTGCCTTAACTATTGCAAATCTCCCCTTCTCTCTCTTTCAAGTGTAAATTATGTTGATTCTGTAACTACCTCTGGAACATATATATTAGCAGGTGGGAAGAGCTTTGTCTAGGATCAGATATGTTCTTGTTTACATCTTGGAGTCAGTAACTGAGATAGAACAAGCTAAGTGCAGATTAAAGCCTGAATTTTGAAATTTTCATTTGTTTGTTAGATATGCATTTTGCATTTGCTTCAGTGAATAGAGTACTTCCTCCTATATTTTTTCAACATAACAATAAACTGTGGGTAGATTAGGTTGAGAGAAGTAACTGTTCCAAAGCCAATCCATGAGTTTCTTTGGCTTTATTCTATGTCTTCACCACACTGGCACTAGTTCATTTACGCATTCATCATGTCTGCTTAAAGATTAAGAAAACGAACAGGGGGAAAATGCATAAAGGGATTTATTGTAGAAGAAGATGCCATGAAACAAGAGGTGCATTTCTGCTTTTTTATTTTTTTGCAAGCCAGTTCACAAATTAATGCAGAAAGGGACCAAGCATATTTTTAGCTAATAAAATGTGAAACTGAACAAACCTAAAACTGATCCCCATTACTCAGAGTCGGGCAATAGGTCACGTATCTGAAGAATTTATATACAGATACAACATCAGGAAAACATAATCTTCTAATCTTGTTATTGCAGATCAGATGTTTTAAAGAGAGTCTAAATATTTATTAATACTCTCAAAGGTATTTGAATAATCATGTTTCAGGGTATTAAAATTGCTGAGTTTATGCCCAAAGCAGTCATAATGAAGATAATTTCCAGGTAATAAGCAAAATGGTTTAAAATGTCATTTTGCCTTGTAGCAAAATCCCACAGTTCAGATCTGAGAACCAGAAATTCTCATTGAAATGTTTAATATTTGCAACTTTTCTCTGTTCTGGTAAGAATATAGAGTTAATTATAAAAATGAACGATCTTTTTACAAGATTGTAGAAATAGTTTATTCATTATTAGAAGAAAATACAATAATACTGAGAAAGTGTGGATTTTATTAAGGGGGGAAATTGCAGTTGATAATTTTATAGTTACCTCACATTTTTTGGATACAAAAATTGAAATAATAAAACTAAGTTTGCTGATTATTGTGGTTTATAATTTGCCTTCTAGCTCTAGGAGTTAGAACAGCAATATTGTTATCTATTTTTTTCTCCCTCTAGTAATGTCTTTTGTCCCTTATTTACATATTTGTACATATTTAGAACTACTAGGTACATAGGCTAAAACTACTGTCTATTCTGCAATTGATAAATTAAAATTGATCATTGGGCAGAAATTCACTACAAAAGATAAAGGGAAACTGCTCATTTTTAAACCAGTAGAAGGAGTTGAGATTTATTTCTAAGATTAGAAAAGGGACTATTATAATATTCAGGAAACTCCTATTTTCTACAATGGATAATTTTCTATAGATTCAACAAATCCATTCTACTTAGCTTCCTAGTACTTTGTTCATCAAAAATGTGTAATTTGTAAGCAATCAGGGCCCCCAACTTGTTCTCAGCAAGTTCTATCATATAGCCTTGGTGGAAAATCTTGGCATCTTATTATACTTAATCCTTTTCTGGAGACCAACCGATTCATGTTTTTATACATCTCTCTATGTGTATATTAGTTTTCAGAAATTCTGCAGGGTTTCATCTAGTTATCCAATTATTCACTACAGACAATCTCCAATGTGCATGGTAGCTTAATGTATAAGACATTTCTTCCCAAACGCTGTAAGAAATGGAATGTCAGACACATGTGTTTTAATAAGAAGAATCTGCCCTTATAACCATAGACTCTAAGGGCTACAGTGTAGCTATTCTACCAAGGTATCTGCATAAATCTCATTTGATCCCTTGCACATATAATAAAGTAGAAACGTCTCTTTCAATAAATAACAAGGAAGGAATTTATAAGATGCTTTTCCTTCATTAAATTTTCCCAGAGCAGAAAGAAGAAAACAAATCTTTAAGTCACCCGGGTTGTGAAGTTTTCCTAAGCTTTCAAGGAGTCAGAAAGAAATCTGGCACTATAATGTCTCCATATAGTGAACATATTAGCATTTTGATTTGAGTTGGATTTACTTAAAGCCTTGACCAATTTATTGCAAAACTAATTTTGCAGTTCAATCTCCAATTTAGATGTCTTTGAATTTCTTGGAATTTTAATCATTTCCTTTATGGCTAACACCCAACTGCACTTCTCTTTGCTACTCTGTGCCTTAATAAATCCTAAATATGATTTTAAACAGACATTTGGTGCCAGTTTATGTTTCGGGGATTGTGATCCAGTAAAAGGCTTAGGCCCATGCAGATTGATTAAACTGCCTAACTATAAGCTTGAGTGTTTGTGTGCGCTTTAATTAGCAGACAAGAAAAAAAAAACTATTTTCTTTTTTCAGACTTGCTCTTACACTTCTGGTAGATGAGTAAAATATGGTGGTACCATTTAGCATTTTTCAACCTAACAAATTTTAATAAAAAGCATAAAGTTTTTGTGAGCTACACCTCACTTCATCCAATTTATGGAGTGAGTAAACTGATGCTGGATTTAAATGGAGAGGTAGGGAGAGAGATAAATAAATTAACAGATCCCGGTCACATGTGAGAAAGATGCAAGCTTTGCAAACTAACTACTGTAATATTTAAAAATCTGTTTGTTAAGAATTTCTGAGATACCTTGATTTTTTTTTATGCATTGTACAAATAGTTCTTATGTTACAGCCATTCATTGAGCAATCATTTAAAGTTATAACACAGCACTGAAAAACTTAACTTAGAGTTGCACTTAAAAACATTGCAGCATCCACATAGTCTTGTGATCAAAATTTGGGCCCTTAGCAATCAGCATGTATTTATGATGGTTGCAGCCATTCATGATCCTTCCAGCTGGCTTCCAACAAGCAAAGTCAATGGGGAAAGCTAGATTTGCTTAACAGCCACATGATTCACTTAACGACTGCAGGGATTTGCTTAACAATTGTGGCAAAAAAGGTTTCAAAATCAAGGGCGATTCAATCAATGGCCATCTTGCTTAGCAGTGGAAATTATAGTCCCAATTGTTGTCATAAATCAAGGACTACCTGTATTCAACAATATCTTATAACAGATTAACAAATTTGGAAGGGACCTTGTAGGTCATCTAGTCCAATCCCCCCACCCAAGCTTAAAACAGTTGTCCACTCTCTTCTTTTAATAACTGCCAGTGTTGGAGCACCCACAACTTCTGGAGAAAATCATTCCACTAATTACTTATTCTCATTGTCAGAAAATTTCTCCTTAGTTCTAGGATGGTTCTCTCCTTGGTTAGTTTCCATTCATTGCTTCTTGTTCAACCTTCAAGTGCTTTGGAGAATAGGTTACCCCCTCTTCTTTGCCACTCAAATATTGGAAGACTGCTACAATGTCACCCCTAGTCCTTCTTTTCTCCCAATTCCTGCAATCGTTCTTCCTATCTTTTAGCCTCTAGCCCCATCTTGGCCATTGTTGGGATGATCTTGCTCAACTCTAGTGCTAACATTTCTTGTTTCAAAATGACTATGCTGAAATTGCAATAAAGATTGTAATAGAGTGATCTAGAAGATTGCACTAGAGCAGGTCTGAAGTGCTACCAGTTCGCTCCGGTTTGGGTGAACCGGTAGTCATAAAAACTACCGGTTTGGGTGAACCAGTAGTTTAAAAAGCTACCGGTTTGGGTGAACTGGTAGTTAGCTACTGGTTCAGTTGAAACGGCAGTTTAAAAAGCCACCGGTTCGGGCGAACGGTAGTTAACTACCGGTTTGGTAGGAAATCCTCCTTTCTAGCTAAGCTAAATCATGCTGCACAGCTCATTCCCCCCTTGCTCTTCTACTTACCTTTCCAAGATTACTGTTGGTGCATACTGCGCATGCGTACACGTGCAGTAGGCAACAAAAGGAGGCTTGGGAAGGTAAGTAAAACAGCAGGAGGGATCAACTGTGCAGTGGGACTTAGCTTTGCTAGAAAGCAGGAAATCCTGCTTTCTAGCGAAGCTAAATTGCGCATCACAGCTGACCCCCCCACTTCTACTTACTTTCCCAATCCTCCTTTTTGCTCATACTGCACATGCATGCATGCTCGCAGTGTGCATTTGGTGTGCACTGCACATTCACATGCTGTTTGTGTTTGGTACATGGCACACATGCGCACACTGCGTGCGTTTGGTGCACGGCGCACATGCGCAGCTAGCAAACCGATAGCAAACTGGTTCAGATTTCAGATTCAATACAGTAATTCTGTATTGATTGTGCAGTTTTGCTGTGACATCAAGGAAGTGGATTCATCCTGTAGCTAAGATGAGGTTGTTAAGTTCATGGAAGTTGCTGAAAACATGATAAAATTCGATGAGAGATTCATTTCCATGAATCCAAATGATGAAAATGTTATGAATGTATCTCAGTCAGACTCCTCCTGACTTATGGTGATAAAGAAACACCTGCTTTCTGGTATTTCATAGATTTTGCAGCTTTATAGAGAAGACTATCCAATCTATACCTAAGCTAAAATTAAAGAAACAGGATATATAGCTGTTCATCACAGTGAACAATTACGCAGGCATCTAAATATTATTTTGTCAGATTATATTATATTTAATTAGCAATAGTTTGATTTTTCATTATTTTATATCTGTAACTATCATTTAATAGAAATTTTCATGAACACCTGAGTATTTCTAATGATGGTGATATTTTAAGGATGGTGACGGTAACGATGGTTCTTATGAAGCCTTCTACGACCACATTGTTAGTGACTGAGCACTGGGCTTCCTCACAGTTCTCTACTTCAATTTTAGTTATCTGGCATATTGAAAAATTTCGTAGAAAAAAGGAAAATTCTCCACCACCTTCTCCTCCCCGCTTTGCTGCTGTCAGCAGATTCTGTTGAGGGTTGGTTTTTTTTCTTTTGCATGGTGTAGGATTTCATCAAAGTATAGGAAGTAAAGAAGATTACAGTCTGCTGGAAATACGACTGTACAATAAAACTGTACAACTATATCCCATAGTTGAAGTAAATTGAAGATCCCCACCCACCCCAATATTACAATTTCACCATGTTGACTCTAGGGATTGCAGGAGAATGGTTAAAAAAAAAAGCTGAATAACATTTTAGCACAGTGATATTTATAGCACTATCACTTGAAAATGGAGGGATCGTGAGTTTATTTATGTCATCTAAATATATATTAATTTAGATTTTATTCATCAGGTGGCAGCTATATAAACTAAATATGTATATATCAATGTATCAGTTTCTGTGAAAGGCTTATATTGTAACTGTGTGTATGTGTGTGCGTGTGTGTGTATGATAGTAGATAGATGATAGTAGGTAGATAGATAGATACGATAGATGATAGGTAGATAGGTAGATGAGTAGGAAGATAGATAGATCGATAGGTAGGTAGGTAGGTAGAGAAATGCATACAAACAAACAGGATGCATTGATTTGTTTTCTTGTCTTTCCATGGTATTTTCAGAAGTCTTCCCCAAAACCAAAGTTCAAAAGTGTCAATTCTCTTCCTACCTTGCTTCTTCAAAGTCTAACTTTCATTTCACTGGAGTGTCACAGGGAATACCATGGCTTGTATGAATCTGATCTTTGGAGGGATAGGAACATCATGGCATTTTTTCAGAGTCTTCATAGCTGCTCTATTAAATGCTAGTCTGAATTCCTGTACATACAAATTATATACCACAAGATTGGAAGTTATGATTGCTACCTCTATTCCTTCCATATGTCTTCTAATAATTCTTCTCCAAATGGGATTTTTTTTTTTTGCTGATTTTAGTAATTTCAATGAGGTCAGTACCTTTTTGAAGTATAGTGGACATTCTATGCTGAATTCCTGAGTAAGTTTCTTGGAGTTCAGAGAGGCTTACTAATTGTTAAGTGTTGTATATTTTCTTTAACTGCATTATATTGAAGTCATATACTACTCTAGATTCTACATTTATAATGAAGATAGTTTCAGGTTGTTAGCCATAAATCAGGTTGTTAGCCATAAGAAAATGCAGAAGCAGTTAAAGCTATATAACAATTAAAACAAAGCAAATATAAATAAAGAAATACAACATAAAAACCAAAAGTGCAGGAGAGGGTTTGAATAAAAGCAAACCCAATCAAAGCTTTTAGCACATTCTACATTTACCTTTTTTCTCTATTTCCTTCTTTTTCTTACCTCATGGGATTTTCTTCAGCTACACAAATCACCCAGATTTTCCTCTTCTTGATGTTCCGTTACAATAGCTGTGACATTATCAAACTGCTTTTTAAAAAAATCATCTTCTTTTTGATCCATACTTATCGCTTTCACGACAAGTTGCATTTCTTTGTGTACTTAAGTATGAAAAATTTGTCTGAATATTGCCTTACCTTACTTCAAAAGTAGTAAAATATACATGCATTTTTCTCCTGTTCCTTATATAGTGCTTACTGTAATATTGTTTAATTCAATATTTCTATAAGAAGGAGGACTATATAAATTCTGTCTGTTTTATTTCCCCATATACATAGCATCATAAAAGCAGCAGCTAAATTTTCAAGTGAAAAATGCTTTAAAACTGTCATTAAATCATGTAGGAAATCTTCCAATTAATCATCAATATATGTAGCATGTTTGTAAAACAGGCTGTCCTTGAAAGAAGAAATGTGAGTTTCTGAGACTGACTTTAGGGCAGCATCTTCCATTAAGATTACATAATTAATTTGTTTTGGGAATTCTAGGGAGAGGCACAGTACAAATACTGCCAATTTATAAGAAAGGGAATGGGAACTCCTGACTTACTTACTGCTCTTTTATTGACCCATTAAGACCAATTAAAATGCTGCAAAGCATCAGCTTTCAAATCAAAAATTCTTGGTTCCCTGAAACAAGACTTTTCATCAAAACTGGGCTTTTCATCAAAACTGCACTCATCAAAACTCATTAAACTGCACTCTGGAAAGAGGGCAAAGAAGAGCAGCAAAGATGATTAGAGAGCTGGAGGCTAAAACATATGAGAAATGGTGTCAGGAATTGGGTATGTCTACTTTAGTGAAAATAAGGACTTTTCTTTAGGGAAGATATGATGGCAGTGTTCCAGTATTTGAGGAGCTGCCACAATGATTGGTGTGTGTGGGGGGGGGGGATTATTCTCCAAATCACCAGAAGGCAAGAAGCAATGAATGGAAACTAATCAAGCAACCTAGGAGAATGAACCAGTGGAATGGCTTGCCTTCAAATGTTGTGGGTGTCCTTTCATTGGAGGCTTTCAAGAAGAGACTGGACAGCCATTTGTCTGAAATAGTATTGACTCTCCTGCTCGAGCTTGGGGTTGAACCAGATGACTTCCAAGGTCCCTTGCAACTCTGTTATTCTACTCTCTATTATAAAAAGAATGGACTAGCTAGCTTGCTGCCAGTTTTTGTTTTGCTTTGCTTATATAAATGTTTATATTGGTCATCACGTGAAACCAACATTCTGGTGGTTATATTGGATGTATTTGAAGATGCAGCTACAGTTGATGCCATACAGTAGCAGAATAACAAGCAAAGAAGAGGCTCAGCCAAAATCTAACTAAAAATAACATCCACTCAAAAATATCTCCAAATCTTTTGCTGAGATTTCATAGTAGAGTGTTGAAAGGTTGTTTTTGTTTTTTTTTAAAAAAGGTAATAGACTTTGATTGGTGTTTATGAAGACAAAGTCTTTAAAAAGTTATCTTTAAAATCATCTTGTTCTCTATCCATTTGGAATTAAGAAATAAATACCAGTACAATCTTAATTTTAAGTGCAAGTAAGGATATTGGTTGAAATGATATTTATCTCCAAAGTTGCAATGTAAATATTCTGAAAAAAAGCTTTAGTGATTACCTTTAAAAAAATATTTGAAATAATAATAATAATAATAATAATAATAATAATAATAATAATGTTTGTGCAGAATAATATAATGCAGAGTACTCTTCTTCATCCCAGTTTCATTCTTGATTTTTTTTTAATTAGGAAGAACAGGGAATTGAATAAAAATACAGATGTATGAATAAATCTGTTTTGACCTGTTCTATTGAATTATACAATTGTATTGAATAGATGTATTATATCATACTATCACTCTAAGCCAGGATAAGGTGATGTCCCACCCCACAATTTTTAACAAGTATTTTTTAGATCAACTTTGAAATGAGATCATCCTATAGTGATTTACAATGATGTAGTTACATTTGGCTACTATGCAAGATCATTCTGAACCATCATACTGTAAGAATAGATATTTGATTGAATCTATGTTGTCTGAATGATATCTGTCCTAAAATGCAGACATGACACCTGAAGCAGAATTAATAGACCACTTCCAATTAACTTAAAAGGTGGAGAAGTTAGGGAGAATGAAAATATGTCCTTCCCAATGAATATGAAAATCCATTCAAGTTTCAAGACTGCCAAAAACATCCCACTATATGATATGGAAGCTGACTCTACAACTCAGAACTTGTGCTGAAAATTTTACTTTAAATAATCAGATGTACTATACCAATATATTATAACATCTTAGGTTCTTGGGGAAAGCTTGATGCAATCAAGGCCAACCCATCTAAAGAACTGGCAGCTACACCAAACAGATAAAGAATAAAAAAGGCATTGGAAGAATATTTGAAGAAGATGCACTAAAGCTCTGTATGACGAAGGCTTACTGAGTACTAAAGAAAACAAACTTTTGTATAACAGAGACCAAATTAAGAATAATAACAATAATAAAAATAGCAAAGCAATGTATTACATGGCCAGTACATTAAAAATATTTTAAAAAGCTAGCAAACAAAGCAGATGACCAGTCCTAGCAATGGTTAAGAGCAGGAAAGTTGAAGAAAGAGACAACGATTCTGGCTACATAAGACCAATCTTAAGAACAAATGTATAGAAAGCCGGAATTTAGCAGACAGCAACAGACATCTCTGCAAAGAAGCTGAAGAAACAATGGCATGCAAAATTAGCAACAATGGTGGATTGGAAGAACTGCAAGAAATACCATTTGCCTGCAAGCAAAAATTTCTGGGACTACAAAATAGACAAAATAATAAATAAAAGGCAATGTAGATGTTAAAATGCTCTGAGACTTCAGAAGTCAAACAGATAAGCACCTGCCACCCAACACTTCATACTTGACAATTGTCAGTAAGGAAGACAAAAAAAAAAGTCTTGATAGTAGATGTGGCAATACCCAGAGAAATCACAAAATATAAAGACCTGCAATTAGAAGTCAAATGACCGTGGCAAAAGAAAGCAAAGACAGCATAGAGAGTAATAGGAGCTTTGGGTCCAATTCCAAAACTAGCTGGAGCACCATTTGAACACCATCGACATTGACAAATTCACCACAGTCAATTGCAAAAGCAGCTTTACTTGGAACTGCTTACATCCTGTGATGGTACCTTTAACACTATATGCAACAATATTTACCTATTCCACATCCTTGGAAAGGATTATGACAGGTGGATAAAAATGCTATCTGGTTGACTGTTGGACTTTCTTATATGTAGGCATTGTGCAAAAGGTACAATCATGAACAAAGGTTTCAATAGGTCAGGTGATTACATTGAAAACCAAACCTATTTTAAGTTTACAAAATCAACTCCTCTTAGTTTGTAAGAGGATTAATTTTTTCCAGTTAGCATGTTTCCAGTGTTTTAATTTCTGGCACCTTCTCTCTCTCTCTCTCTCTCTCTCTCTCTCTCTCTCTCTCTCTCT
>JANHFM010004292.1:35077-46125 GCA_032468115.1 Grayia smithii
TATTATGCTATACTGGTATTTTATTAAATAATATTTTACCATACCATTTGGTTCAGAATACTTTTTTCCTTGTTTTCGACCTCTAAAATCTAGGTGCGTCTTATACTCCGGTGCGTCTTATACTCCGAAAAATACAGTAAGTGTGTTTCATATTCACCTCACTCACAATAGCTAGAAAGGGAAAGAGCTTGGCAGCAACTAGGTCTCACCTATGTATGAGATCTGTATCCAGATACAGATTTTTGCTACGTGCAAGTGGCAAAAATAGAGCAAGCATCCATGAACAGTTGATGCCTTGTTCAATTCATATGCAAATTCTCTTAAATGTATGGCAAAGTCTTTTCTTTGCAGGGAAGAAGATTTTTGCTTTTTAATTTCCCTGTAAAGCAACTAGCTTAAACCAGTAAAGCTTCAAAAGTAAACAAGCCCCTGTCAAACAGAGAACCCCTCTGGATTCATCTGCTTATATTTCAATTGTTTAATTTCTTATTAAAATCATATATAAATTTGTTTAGAATAAAAAGGCAATGTCAAATCAATTGTTCATTGTTGCCAGGAAAAGTACCTTAATATGATTATGATTTTGAAAAAACAAGTACAGTTTAGGCAAAACCTGGTTCAAAAACAGTAAATGTGAGAGAGACTAAATAAATCATGAACAATCACTTAAACATGAGCCAGCAGTGTGCAGCAGCTGCCAAAAAAGCTAATACAATTTCTGGTTGTATAAACAGAGTAATAGAATCCAAATCATGTGAAGTATTAGTAGGGATTTATAAATCCTTAGTAAGACCACACCTGGAATACTGCATCCAATTTTGGTCACCACATTACCAAAAAAGATGTTGAGACTTTGGAAAAAGTGCAAAGAAGAGCAATTAAGATGATTAAGGGTCAGGAAACAAAAACATCTGAAGAACGGGGTTGCAGGAATTGGGTATGGCCCGTCTAGAGAAAAGGATTAGGGATGACATGATAGCAGTATTCCAGTATTTGAGGGGCTGCCACAAAGAAGAGGGGGTCAATTTATTTTCCAAAGCACCAGAAGACAAGACAAGAAACAATGGATGGAAACTAATCAAGGAGAGAAGAAACCTGGAATTAAGGAGAAACTTCCTAACAGTGAGGACAATTAACAAGTGTACAGCTTTCCTTCAGAAGTTGTGGGTGCTTCATCACTGGAGGTTTTTAAGACAACCACCTATATGAAATGTTATAGGATCTCCTGCTTGATCAGGGAGTTAGACTTCCAAGGTCCCTTCTAGCTCTATTCTGATTGATTGATTGATTGATTGATTGATTGATATAAACCTTTACCTGCTTTTGAAATGACAACAGAAAAAAAAACGTAATCCCAAAATCTGTAGGGTTAAAACTGACCTGAATTTTTATACATTTAATTCCCTTAATTATTTGCAAAAGCTGAAATTAGAAATGGGAATGCTGCCAGAATTTGGAATTTGGCAGCAGTGATAAGGAGTTTTCAATCCTTTGCAACTAGGGTAAACCGAAGAATCCCCCACTTCTGACCTTTCCATTTGAAGAAAACTCCCTTCCTGCATCAATTGGAGTTTTTTGAAAACTCAAACAGGAAAAACCTGATCCAGAATAGGATCACAGCAGAGACAAATGGTTATTCTCCATCTAACTCTTGTCATGATTTTGATTGTTTCTATCTTCCCCTGCTTTTATTTACTATTTTAAGCCATTCACAAAATTATATTTGTGGCATGGGTCTTCTCTGGTCCTCAAGTGCTTTGGAAGTAGTATACTGAGAGCCAGTCTGGTTTAGTGGTTAAAGTGCTGACCTATGAATTAGGAGACAATGAGTTCTAGTCCCACTTGAGGCATGAAAAATTGGCTGGATGACTTTGGGCCAGTCACTCTCTCTCATCCCAATCTACTTTATAGGATTGTTGTTATGGGGAAAAGAGGAGGAAGAAAGAATATTAGTTATGTTCACTGCCTTGAGTTACTTATAAAGTAATAAAGGCAGGATGAACATGTAATAAATAAAAAAAATAAAGAAAACTATGTTGTGTAAGATCTGACAGTCTGGTCATCAGTAATGACTGCATAAGGCAAGCATTTAACTGCTCAGTGAAGACAAAGAAAATCTCCTGGTAGTGATTAAATTCCCCTAAGCTTATTAGAAATCAAACTAATGGGAGTTTGATGGCCACCCTTTCTGGCCTCACTATCTACAACTACAGATAAATAAGATCACATCCTTGGGGATTATGGACTAATGGCAATTCTTATTTTCAGAAAAGTAAAATAGGATGACCCAACAATCTAAGATCTGGTAGCTTACTTAATACAGTTAAAATGTTTTACATTAGATGCATACATTAACAATTTATAGGGTCACTAAAACAATAAAAACCTAGTAGAGGATGAACAGGCAAGATATGGGGACCAAATCTTCCATCAATGTACCATCAACTTGTAACAGAAAAGAATGTTTCACCTTGCACTGAGCATTATTATGACTATTATCCCAGATCACCATTGGCCAGTTGTGTTGTGAATCACATAGCAGTTTGTTTCTCATTTAGGGACATCTTGATATGGATTACAAATTAGGTCCAAGTGCTGTGGTAGTTGATGCCATGTGGAGAAATGCTACGTCTTTCATTTAGTTGTCCTTAAACTTGGAAGATTAACCTCAACACAATAAACTCTTTAATCTAACATATATCAGCAGATTCCTGTTTCCCTGTTTTCTCACAAAAATAACACGCTGCTGGCAGATTCATGAGATCCTTTTTCAATCCTGCTGAGTGAATTAAACCTTTGTTCTGGGCAGTCGAGGATTAAGAAGTTTGCTATTTTGGTAATGTGATGGGTTAGAGGTACTTAGATGACAGCTGAGATTCAAGCAGATTGCTGGGAAAAGGAATGAACCTCGTTACCTTAGATGAACTGCATTCTTCTACACAGTAGAGCAAGCTCATATCTGTGTGATGCTTGTAGCAAGGATGACTGTTCATGGATAATTGCACTTATGTCATTTTAAAAGCTCATTTGCAAAACATAAGCTATACCGCTATCAGTCCTCACCAATATAGATTACAAGATGTAAGCACAGTAAAAGAGCCTCTGAACTTTCTAAGGACTTTATTTAGTCAGTAAATGTTTCTCATCTTTGCATGACTTATCCAGAATGAACAGGCATGTCTCACCTTACCTAACGGGATGGTGCAAAGGCAACCAACACAGAAGCAGCAAAGCTGTTGAGGAAAAAGTATCATTTTGGAAGCAGACAGATAAGCTATCGAATGAGAGGATAAAAACAAAGAGGCATGAAATTCTCATATCTCCAACCCTCATCAATTACCATTTTCTGAAACAAGCACATTAATGAAAATTAACTGGGAATACTGAGCAGTAAAACAAAAGCAACTTTATGGAAATATGCCTGAATCATCTTGTTTATACTTATCAGAATTTTGGTTAAACAAATTCATTTCATATTTATCATTGCAGAAAGTAAGACATGACCAGTGATCCATCTGCAGCTGAAGGATAGGCAGAAAGGTCTACATTATATAGAACAATATGTTTGCACCATGACTCGGAAATACTGAATGTGATAGATTATGCATATCAAAAGAAGCCCCAAACACTAACTAAAATAAATGAATTCAGAAGGAAGCTCTCTGTGTGCAAACCAAAGAAAAGCACTATAGGTATGTCATTTTCAGACTCTTGGTAAAATACTGCTATTACTAAGAATTTATGTTAAATACTCACAGTGTTGTAATGATTTCTTAAGTCCAGTATACCTGACTGGACAAAATCTAACAATCAACACAGTTCTGTCGTTGAACAGTATATAGTTACAACTTATCTTATGTGTATGCCCTGTAGTGTTTTTAACCTCAATTGTGGTTATCTATGAGCCACCTGGCTGTATTAAAAAAAAATCATACCACATTCAAAACTCTTATCTTTTTAATACTCCCTTTTCCAAAAATGGCTTTATAAATTAGGCTGAGTATCCTTTTAGGAGGCCACTTGGCAAGGGCAATTTGATCATTTGAAGCCAGACCCCAATTTTAGCTTGTGGGCATGAATCCACTGTGGTTTCACAGAAAGGCGAAGAAGGTTTGGAAAGAATCTTGCATATTTATCATAACAACGAGAAAGAACTTTCCAACTCTTTGGGATAAAACTCAAATTCTGTCTTTGAATGGCAAAATAGTTTGTGATTTGGTTGAGACAAAATCTGTTTTGGATATGTTGGGAGTGAGGATTGATTTTAAATACATATTTACAGTGGTTTTCAAACATTACAAAATTACTCTATGTTAGTACTCCAAAATATGTCTTTCTTTCCATGATTTTGTTGAGCATACAACAGCTTGCAGCCAAGTATCTCCTTATAATACATCTTCCCAGATGTTCTGGTATTCTAATAACTAATTTGCATTTATCACCTCAGGTAGTATGGAAGAATATTGCCACTCTCAACAATTTCACTGTAAGCTAAAAGAAGCTATAAAAACAAAAGGTTTGGAATTTTGCAAATTGGTACATGATATCTGCTTATATCTGAAGCTGTACATTTCTTTTTTCCAAGGAAAATACTGTCAGTTGACTTGTCCCTCACCTCCTAAAGCAGGGATGGAAACAGATGATGTTTTACATTTTGCTGAATTATTGCTCCACAGTTGTTCCATTACTACTAGTCTCTTCGGTGAAACTTATAATTGCTGTTCAACTTTTTTTTTTTTTACACATTACTGGGGAAGGGATGAATGGTAAATAGGGAACAGGCCTCATATCTATGTACCATAATGGATACATTCAAAGAATAGGGAAAGATTAGCACCATAGGCTTTCAGTGAGCCCAGTTTATTGGCTGAGGATGCTGTTTAGGCAGGCAGAATTTTACTCAAGTTTAATACTTGGTTTAAAACATTAAATCTTCAGTCTGAATCTGAGTCAAAATGGAAAGCTAGATGAAAAAACAAATGTTGGTCTTGTTCCACTAATCATATCTGACCACATCCCTTGACACTAAAAACATGAATGTGAAAGACTCGGAGGCAAGTTTTTGGTCTTCTGTGGTCAGTTAGTTGAATTTCCTCGAACGATTTATGAGCTTGAACTATGGGATCGTCTCTTTCTTTCTCTCTCACACACAGACATATAAACATATGGAAGACCACCCATCCTTTCAGGTTCCACTTCATTGATGTCTCATTTCAAAGGAAAGAAACATATTAGATAGATTGGTGTGTATTCTTGAATACAATGAACAATCAGCATGTGAACGAAAATACAGATTTCTGCTAACTATGTATACAAGTAAGAGCAACCAAGATGATTAGGGGACTGGAGGCTAAAACATATGATGAACTGTTGCAGGAGCTGGGCATGGCTAGACTAATGAAGAGAAGGACCAAGGGAGACATGATAACAGTGTTCCAATATTTGAGGGGCTGCCACAGAGAGGAGGGGGTCAAGCTATTTTCTAAAGCACCGGAAGGCCAGAGAAGGAATAATGGATGGAAACTGAACAAGGAAAGATTCAACCTGGAAATAAGGAGAAATTTTCTGACAATGAGAACAATCAACCAATGGAACAGCTTGGCTTCAGAAGTTGTGAGAACTTCATCACTGGAGGCTTTCAAGAAGAGACTGGACTGCCATCTGTCAGAAATGGTGTATGGTCTCCTGCTTGGATGGGGGGGTTGGACTACATGACCTACCAGGTCCCTTCCAACTGTCAGTTTTAGAGGACAGTTCCTAACTGCCACATATTTTAGCCTGGGAAATTGGGAGAGGGGTTTTGTTGGAGCGGTAGAAAATTAGTCATAACAACATTCTGCATTCAAGGACACTTGCCTGCATCTGCTGAAGACTGAAGACCAGTTGAATGTGAAGAGTTGATTGGATTTTATGATGAACCTGTGGGTGTGGGACAGGGCTGTGAGCTGCTAGCTGGGTGGAGAAAACTTGGAAGCTTTCAGATTCAGGTTTTCACAGGTGTGCCAACATGACATCTCTAATAAATTGGAACTTTGAGGAACCTCAGCCTCGGAGTTTATTTCATTGGGGGTGTTCCTTGGAACCCTAACACCAACTCTGTTAATCTGTAATAAAAGTATGTCTCTATTAAGAGTACACAACAAAATGTGTGCATATTTTATTAGAAGAAAGTTCTGAGTTCAAATCTAGGCTGGCTCCTCCATACAACACACAGGCAAGGTACTTGGAGCAGAGGCAGAGTTTATTTTGGCAGCTTAATGTCCACTTCAGCAATGAAAAAGTAGTCTATAAATTTACGGATTTGAGGTAGTTACCCTTATACTGAAACCTTTCCTTGGGTCTTCCCAATGATAGAGCCTGCCTTCTAGAAATTATTGTAAATTGCAGTTAGCTGAATGGCAAAAAGGGGGTACTCAGTGCATTCTGTTGATTTTGTGGGTTTTTTCCACTGATTAACCATATCAAATAGCTTCCTGCTTAATTAATATTGCAGCTGGAGATGACAGCTGCATGGAGAAAGGGATCTTTTGTTTATTAATAGGTGTAATTTTGGGTATCCTGAAAGGAATGTTTACCTGAATGAGCTGTCACCTTTGGCTGGTTTCATTCTCTATGTGCCTTGGTGTTGACCTTGTAATAGTAGTACTTTATTGTCATTGCCCCTCGTACAATGAAATTAAATGCCATCTTCATGTACATTATACATAAGAAAACTATAAAAATAAAACAAAAACACATATCTTTCACATTCTATGCAATTGAGTTGAAAACCCCTGATATTGCATTAATATTGCACCGGGGTGGGGTCCTGGGGGCTCGGCAGGGTTCGGGCAATCCTCTAACCAAGGATCGCTGGGGCTCGGCGAACCTCCAAATGCCACCCCTGGCTGGCTACGCTCACTCTGCCCCACCCCTCCCAGGAGTTTTCACGTGGCCCGATCATCATTCCAGGTAAGTGCAGGGGCCACACAGAGGGTCTGGGGGGGGCAAAAGACAGGCCTATCGGAGGTTCCAGAAGTCTGGAAATGGGCCTGTTTCCGACCTCTGGAGAGCATCCGGAGCCCAGGGAAACAGTTTTTGCCCTCCCGGAGGCTCAAGAAAAGCCTCCGGAGCTTGGGGTGTGTTGGCTGCAGGCAGCCAACGAGGCCATTCCCACCATGGCCATGCCCACCCAGCAACAGGGCAGTGAACCCATTGTTAAAGGATCTGAAGCCCACCCCTCTATTGTACTATACCAGTGGTTCTCAACCTTCCTAATGCTGTGATCCTTTAATACAGTTCCTCATGATGTGGTGACCCCCTACCATAAAATTATTTTCATTGCTACTTCATAACTGTAATTTTGCTACTATTATGAATTGTAATGTAAACACCTGAAAGGCAGGTGTTTCCTCAACTTTTCTCACAAGCGCAATGGCCCACACCTAACGAAAATCAGAGTCTACAGCGCCTACTTGGAAATAAGACCTATTAAACTTGCCTGGAGATGGATAGAGGAGCGGTGTCTCGTTCCTAAGACAATCGGAAATTTGTGTTTTCCGATGGTCTTAGGCGACCCCTCTGAAAGGGTCGTTCGACCCCAAAGGGGTCCCAACCCACAGGTGCAACCCACTGCACTATACAGTAGAATATCTTGGGTGATAGGTCCAGGTTTGGGAACCCTGTATTTGTGTGTGGATATGTATGGATGTATATACCAAAAGGTAGACTCTTTATTATATAAATTAGATTAAGTGTTCCAATGTTCAAATTTAGAAGATTTTCTTCTAAAACCTTCCACACTGGTTTAATATTATGCATTTCGGCTGTCCAATATTGTTAATATTAACATTAGAAAGAATATAAGGATCTCCAAGTGTCAGAATGTACTCCCATCAATTTCAGCAAGCTCTGGAGAGGTATAAAGGTACTCAACAACATCTGGACATTCACTTGTATATTCAGCAAGACTGAGAGATCGGCCATTGGTCTGCTATGTGATGTATGCCATGCTGTAAGTTTAAATTTGGGGGGCTAAATTTTGCTAATTTTGGATCTGTTATTCTAACCTTTCAGCCTGGATTATTGTAAATGGAATTATTTCTTCACATATTAAGATACTTTACACAACTTATAAAGGATATTCTTTATTTCCTGTTATATTTGGTTTGATACTGGAACCATTGCCTAGTTTTATCAATAAATGAAAGGATGCTTTGGGTATTAAAAACAGCTAAATTTGAACATCGTTATTATATGCTAATATATGTTATGCTTTACAAATAATTGTCAGTACTTTATGTCAAAATTTATGGATGTGGTACATCAGTATGGTAAATGATCACTAATTATTAGTGATATTTTCCAGTGAGCTTTCAGGGAAGGAATAATGTTGTATAAACAAACATTACTTCAAGATCAATATACATATTTAAAAGTATTGCTAATCCTTTTAAGATATTTAGAGCAGATTAAGTTATTAAGAAAGATTTAATAGAAAAGACAAAGGCTTTCTTTGTCCACATTATGCTTATTTTATAATGATGAGGTTCTGAACTTTCCTAGTTTTCAACTTAGCATATATATTGACTTTGGTTTCTTTGTAGAATTCAACAGCCAAGTATTAGTTTACTTTATTGATTAGCCCATAGGCCATATCAAAGTGCAGAGTTCCAAACACAAATTATTACTAAAATCTGATGAAAACAATTTAAAATGGAATTGGAATAAAATACAATTAAAATGAAATTGGAATTGGAATGAAATACAATTTAAAATGAAATTGGAATAAATATACAATTTAAAATGAAATTGGAATAAAATGCAATAACTTAATATTGTATAATGGATAATAAAATATGATAAAAGTATATTTCAGTGTCACCCCTACAATCTACCCCAATCAGTCCCACATATGCTGATCTTGACAACCAAGTATAGAAAACACTATACTGAAATTTGTAAGAAAAGATTCCGCATGAAGTAGCAAGATTATTATTACTGTGGTTTCCTACTAAACAAGGGGGAAATCACAATTACTTAAATTATGTTTTCAATCACAATCACTTCAATCACAAGTGAAATGTTTTGATTCTTAGGGATGTGAATGGAGTTTTTTTTTTCTAAATCTTGCCCACAGAAATGAAATTCTGGTAAACTCCTCCAAAATATTCTAGAGAGTATCATTAATTTTGTTTTCTCACAGATTCATTAAAATATCCCTTTGAAAAACAGTAAACCTATTATTCTTTCATTGATAAAATAATTCTAGTGTTAGATATCCATCTTATTAACTAAACTTTTAATCATGGAACAACACAAATCATATTCCAACAATTGTAACATGGCCAACAGAAATGTCTTGGTCAAAAAAGTGAAGAGAATAAGGAAGATGACCTTATGAAAGATCCATTACAGGGTGATGAAGGGAGAAATATATTTTAAGTCAATATTTTGGTGGCTCGGGAAAACATCTCTTAATTTTCTGAATTATAGAAAGGAGGAGAAGAGACCTGCAAGACCAATGTTAGCTCCACTAGGTAGACCAGACCAAGAGGTCATTTCCACAGGAAGACTAAACTACTTTTATTGAGAATGGCTGTAATGTCACAATCTTGCATCAGATTTTGCATATCCTCATCCTTCCTTCCTATAGATGGACACAGAGTGGTTGATTATTGTTGCAAGAAAATATTAAAATACCAATCTGAGTTAAAGAGCTTCTTCCAAACTAATTTAACTTTTGATAGTTCTTTATTCACAGTATGGGTTTCCAATAAAGTGTTCCAGTAAAGAAGATTATTCATTTCTTTGGCAGCAAATGAAAAAGAAAGCCGTGCAAAAAAAATAAAATAAAAATAAAACTTTTTTGGACAAATTTAAACTGTTAGAATCAAGATGCAAACAGATTCTGGTACTGGATCTAGAACAAAAGTTTAAAGTGATTCATAGTCAACTGGATTTAATGGAAGTAAGTGAAACTTCTAAAAAGACAAATTTCATTAAACAGAAATATTTTGACAGGTAATAAACCAGATAAATTGTTGGCCTATTAACTGAAAAAAGAACAAGAAAAAAAGAATTATTACTTCAATTTGGGATGGAAAGAGGTATGCTTCAACTCCAGAAAATATGATAAATCAATCTGGTAACTATTATTCTCAATTAGTCAGAAAACAGATATCAACTCTGAAAAAGATTTCAGAATAGTTAAATACAACACAGATAATGAAAAGTACAGATTTTTAAAAAGTAAGCTCTGAAGAAACCAATCAGAAGAGCTGAAAGAAAATAAAGAATACCACAGTTAAAATTATATATGTTCTAGGAAATAGCTTTTTTCTTCTATGAGATTTTTTAGAATGTGACAAAACCGTTTAATTCAGCTAAAGAATGAGAAACAGTGGCATCAAATACTTTCTCCTTTGTGGCAGAAGGCGCTCATTTCTAGGAGGGAGAATAATCCAGTTTGTCCAGAATTGTACAGGTTTATCCCTTTATTGAATATAGATTATAAACTCTTTATAGCTACACTTGCAACAAGGCAGAGGTAGGTTTCAACAGGTTCTGACCAGTTCTGCAGAACCGGTAGCGGAAATTTTGAGTAGTTCAGAGAACCGGTAGTAAAAATTCTGACTGGCCCCATCCCCATCTATTTTCTGCCAAGTTCCAGGTGATAGATAGAATAGATAATAGAATTCTTTATTGGCCAAGTGTGATTGGACACACAAGGAATTTGTCTTTGTGTGAATTTGTGATCAGGAGGAAATGGGGATTTTGCAGTAACCTTCCCCTGGAATGGGGTGGGAATGGATATTTTACAGTGTCCTTCCCCCACCATGCCCACCAAGCCACGCCCACCAAGCCATGCCATGCCATGCCACACCCACCAAGCCACGCCCACAGGACCGGTAGTAAAAAAAATTGAAACCCACCACTGCAACAGTTGCTTAGCAATTGCTATTGCTAAGCACTTTGATTTGTGCTTAAGAAATTGTAAGCTGCCCTGAGTCTCCGGAGAAGGCCGGCATATAAATTGAAATTTAAAAAAAAAAAAGGCTAAACGGCCC
>JANHFM010004293.1:11171-23764 GCA_032468115.1 Grayia smithii
TCTGGGTCCTCAGTTTACCTACCCCGAAAGGATGGAAGGCTGAGTCAACTTTGAGCCTGGTGAGATTCGAACCAACATTAATTGCAGACACCTGGAACTAAGCTGGAGTCACTTAGCCAGAGCACTACTTAAGTGAGCCACCAATTTACGGTATTTTTTTCCAATCAATCATGTCTGATTCTTGGGCACTGCGGTGACCAGTCTCTCTGTAGTTTTCTCTCCTTCCTAGGGCTGAGAGACAGTGATTGGCCCAAAGTCACCCATCTGATTTTGTGCCTAAGGTGGGACTAGAACTCACAGATTCTAAACTGGTGCCTTAACTGCTAGACCAAACTGGCTCTGAAATAAATATTTCCCAAGTTGCTGATAATTTATTTGTTCTGTTTTGCAGATAGCCAAGCTTCACGCCTTAATTTTTATATTTTAAAATTAATGTTTTTTTAAAAAATAATAATAAATGCATTCTCTATGAGCATTAAAGCCCTGGATGCTGTTGCAGAATGCCATCAAGCCTTCTGAGTAGGTAGTTGGTTTGTCCTCTGTGGTGCACTCTGGATTGTGCACAAGCATCAACTAGATGGACTAAAATTCGTCAGCAGTCAAATAATTACTTCTTATGAACTCTATAGTCTCCTGGCTAATGTAACATCACCGCATTCTAAATAAATAAATACATCTAGAACCCAATAGTTTATGATATCCTAGAATAGTGAATATTATTACCATGGTTAAGTTTACTTCATTTTAGCAAGGATGAAAAATAGCAGAATAATCCTATGAAAGAGTAGGAGCAAAAGATCCCACAACTATTTTTAGTGCCGAGTTCTGTTACTGTCCTCTCCAACATAACTTTCAATCTGGTCTTCTTTCTTTGAAGATAAGAAGCAACTTTTCTGGTTTAGATCAGGTCTGCACACCATATGGTCCATGGGCTGTATGTGGCTTGCCAAGCAAGCTTCGTGCTTGCTTGCCAGCGTTTTTTAAAAACTCAATAAATTCACCACAACTAAACATCGCTGCCATCAGGAAGGATCTACTGACCGATGCCAAGTGCCTCCAATGCCTCCAGGCCTCACCAACACTGCCAGCTCCATTGCTGCTGCTGCTGTTGCTGCTGCTCCACCAGCTGCTGAACAATCAATACTCCAGCTATTCCTTTGTGACCCACCATTATTTTTAATTTATCAGTTTGGCCCTTTTTCCTCTACAAATTGTGCAGGTCTGATTTAGATCATGCAACAAGTAACAAGAACGCTATTGTATTCCTATACTTTGCCCTTCCTTCTATAGCATATCAGCTTTAGCAGCTGATTACATGTTCCTCCATTTGTGGATTTCAAAGGAAGCTGGATTAAACCAAAAATGCTCTCAACTTCTGGCATGAGATTCAAGGAGGAACTGTATTTTTAAATTAAAGGCAGCATATAATTTCTAATTGCAAATTACAGCAGCAGAGCAAGGATATCCACTACATTGTTGTGACTCTAATTAGGAATGCAAATCCATTTCATCTATGCCTTGGTTAACAACTGGTAATTATATATTATACATTATATTGGGGATTATATCCAGTATTCTAAGAGTGGACTTTAGCTTGCTCAACAAAGTTTTCTATCTCACTTTTTCTTTCCCTTCCCAAATGTGCTCTACAAATCTGCCTTACAGTTTCTCCAATCCATAGATTCTTAAGAATGCTTATTTCTTTTCTTTTTTTTTAATAGTGTTTTTATTGCTGGATATGCCAGACAATGCTACAGTTGGTGGCTCTGGCTTCTGTCACACATTTTTTTCTATATCTCTGAAATCACCCTGACTTTCCACTCGGAACAGGTATAGCCAATACGATTCAGGATTCAATTTGGTTGCCGTATGGGAAACTGGGAAGGCTACAGATGCTTGGAGAGATCAATAGACAAAGAAAGGCAGGACTGTACACACATTTATGGGCCACCATGTAACTACATAAGTGCAACAAATAAAAAATAAATATCATGGTCTAGCTAAGAATTTTGTTGAACTTGGTGAGAGAAAATGAGCATTCATTTAACTGACAGCAAAAGGGCAAGAGAACTTCTCTGGCCATCAAATGATGGAGGTGTGGACCAGAAGATAAAAGGAAAAGAAACAATTCCATTAACAGGTAATAATCTGGCATCTTAAAATCTGTTTTGAATATAATGCTAGTTTTGAACATGCTAGAGAATGTATACTATGCTAGAGGCAAACTCTCCCTCCCCCCTCCACTTCAAAAAACTCTATGACATGGGTGAATACTAAAAAGATAAATATTAAAAATAAATATATAGTATATATTTTCCCTTTTAAAAAGGGATTTTTGAAAGGATTGATTAGATAAGGAAACACCTGATGGAATATTAGACTTTGAAGAAACACTGTAGGAAGAATATTGACATTTTTGAACGCTGGTGTTAGAGAAGACTCTTGAGAATACGATGGACAGCCAAGGAAGCAAACAAATGGATAATCAAACCAATCAGTCCAGAATTCTTACACATGGCACAAATGACCACGCACAAATTATCCTACTTCGAACACATTATGTGAAGACCTAGATCTTTGATAAAAGTGGAAGAAAAGAGAAGATGACAACCAGCAGCAGGGTGGATAGACTCAGTTACAGTGGTGATGAGTTTAAAGTAATGAGTGATTGAAAGACCTGCAAGAGTAGGTTAGGGACCAATCATCCTGAAGACAATCTATGTGGTCTCTAAAAGTCAGTAATATCTTAATGATGCATAATCAATGAGGCACAGAAGACGATGGATCAGACAGAGTCTGGTTAATCCTTTCCAATTAACCAATGTTATCAAAAGGCTTAAAAATTTGTAAGCTACAGCTCACCTTTTTGGAAGTGCTTTGTAGTCCATGAAAGCTTATGCTTATAAAAAATATATATATCATTCAGAAAATGCTAGCAGACTTAACAGTGACCAAAATGGCTGTCTTCCTTAAAAGTGTTAAAAGTGTATCAGAAGACAATAGATCAAATGGCTCATAGATAGAAAAACGTTAATCTAATGCAAAATCAAAATGACTAAAGTTCATGTACGAACTATTAACAAATGTTTAGATTGACCTTTTGACGAAAGCTGCTTCACCAGGTATGAATACAATAAAAGGCTGTTTTAAACATTGGCTTTTAAGGAAAAACTTTCCCAAGGCATTTTATAATAAAAAATGACTACAGTGTCTCAAAGAAATGTGAAATAAAGATCTGCAAATTAAGGACTAAAAATGGCATGTCGAAAAGTTTTCTTTCAGCTTTCTTTCCTTAAACATGGAAAACTGACCCCTCTATTGAGGGCAAGCAGAAAATGAAGGAATAGGAGTGAATGTTTTGGAAGATGTTTCCAATACAGTGGCTGGTGGAGAGGAGCATTCCATGGAACATATGGCATTTCCTAACGTCCATTCTTACAGACTGATAGAATTCACTCTCCATATGTATCCTTCATGTTAAATAATAATGCAATACTGCGAGACTGTAATGTTACTCTAAAACTGAGGGAATCTAGGCTAAAATTCACTCATGGTCATAGAATCCAAGAGGATGCAGATGACATTGTGGCAGACCATTAAGTCCAACCTCCTGCTCAGTGCAGGAATCCAGACGAAAGCGTCTGTCCCCTCCTCATCCAATGAATGGAACATAAGAACATAAGCAGTGCCTGCTGGACTGAAGCCCTGGCCCATCTAGTCCAACAGTCTGTCCTCTCTGTGGTCAATCAATTGCATGAGGAAGCCCACAAGTCACCCAGCAGATGGTCTTTAGAGGCAGTGCCACTGCCATCAAGGTTCGTCCCTCTGTTCCATAATTAATAACTGCTTTTATTGAAGTACTTTTTCCTAACATTATACTGGAATACGCCTTTCTGTAACTGAAGATTCATTTCATGGCCTGCAGTCCAGAACAACTGAAAATAGAACAAATTTCTTTTATGTAACACCCATAGTGTACTTCACAAGTGCTATCATAGCCTTGGGTATATTTCGCCCAGCTAAATATGCGCTTTCCAACCTTGGGAGGTTTACAGTCTTCTGATCATCCTTGCTGCTTTTCCCTCATCTATTTCATTTTCTTTGTGTCTTTAGTGATATTTAGGTGGGATTTGACCAATGCAAAATGAAGTGGGATAATTACTATAATTCTGTTAGTGCAGTCTAAAATTGCATTCCCTGTATAGCAGCCATGCTTCACTGCTGACTGATATTCAATGAGATCAACTCTTCCAAGGTTATTTTTCACACATACTATTACTCAATGAATAATTTTGTATTTGTTTCAATTACATATTCTTTTTATTTTCACCAATCTTCTCTAACCTATCAAAAAATATTGTAATGTGGGATCTGACCAATGCAAAATGAAGTGGGATAATTACCACACTTCTATTAGTGCAGTCTAAAGTATTCCCTTCTAAAATATCTGCTAACTTATCCAGATTTGTGTCATCTGAAGCTCTGGTGAGCATTCCTTCCACCTCTTTATCCAAGTCATTAATAAAAATGGTGAAGAATGAGCCTAGGATCCCAAACTGAGCCACCTCACTTGATATCTCATTCCAGTTTAATAAGGAATCATTAAACACTCCTTGATTATGATGTCTAAGCCAGTCATGTGTCCATTTAACTATCTCAGCATCCAGCTCCTACTTATGCAGTTTACTAATCAGAATATCATGAAGTCTTTTGCACAATGTAATGTTGAAGTCAAAAGTTACTGTATATTCCGGCGTATAAGAAGACTGGGCGTATAAGACGACCCCCAACTTTTCCAGTTAAAATAAAGAGTTTGCCAGCCATGCATCTTGCAAGGTCCCACTTATCTGAAGATTTTAATGGGTTAAAAAGTCGTCTTATACGACGGAATTTACGGTAAATTAACAACCATAGTGATTCACTTAACAACGGTAGTAGTTGGGAGTTGGGCAAAACTCACTTAACAAAAATCTGGCTTAACAACAGAAATTTTGGGCTTCATTGTCGTAAATTGAGGATTACCTGTATTTACATTACTTTACTAATTTGGTGAATAAAGGGCCACTTTAAAAAAATAAAACAATGCCTACTTTTCTCTTACTCTCCTTTTTGGGAAGTTGCACTTCTTACCACTTTTCTGATTCATTTTGAGGATTTGACTACTGTTTAAATGACCTCTGCTAGCTTCCAGGCAGCAAAATTGGTCCTGCCCCATAGAAATGCTTGAGTCCAGGCCTGATACTGTGGTTGAGTACTGTGTCATTTTATTGAAGAGAGTTTCAATAATACAGGGTCCATCACACGGCACTGGGAATCTTCTCTCTGGGTTTGATGGATTTCTAAAGAGATCAGCACCTTGGTGGTTCATCCGTAACCTCTATTCTGTCTTGCTCAGCTTAGCTGCTCCGATCTTCTTTGAATGAGAAGTCTTCTAACTTCTGGCAAATTATTGAGCTCATAAACCAGAAGCTGCCTTTCTAAGCCAGATGTGGCTGTTGCCTTTGCCAGATTTAGAATAGAATAATAGAGTTGGAAGGGACCTTGGAGGTCTTCTAATCTAACACCCCTCCTGTTTAGGCAGGAAACCCTACACCACTTCAGACAAACGGTTATCCAATCTCTTCTTAAAAACCTCCAGTGTTGGAGCATTCACAACTTCTGGAGGCAAGTTGTTCCACTGGCTAATTGTTCTATCAGGAAATTTCTCCTTAGTTCTAAGTTGCTTCTCTCCTTGATTAGTTTCCTTCTCTTGCTTCTTGTCTTGCCCACAGGTACTTTGGAGAATAGCTTGAACCCCGCTTCTCTGTGGCAGTCCCTGAGATATTGGAACACTGCTATCATGTCACCCCAGTCCGTCTTTTCATCAAACTAGACATACCCAGTTTCTCCAGGGGCAAAAAGAAGGAGGGGGGGGGAATATGGTTGTGGGTTTTTTTGCCTTAAAGTCCCTTCAAAGTAAAATAACTTAAAGAAAGGGCTTTTTAATCCATCAGTTCAGCAGTGAAAGAGGGTTAGTTTTTCAGCAGTTAAAAGCCCTTACTTGGAAATGGATTGACATCTCAGCTCCTAAAAGACTGCTGGTTTTCAGATGTTATTAAATCATTTACAGCAGAGATGAGGCAGAAGATCACCGATTGTAGAACATCTTGCTCTGTGCTATTGTGTGAGCCTGCCAACGTTGTGGCATCGCAAAACTGCCTTCGAAAGTAAAAAAAAACTTGGAAAAAAGAATTTTCCCCTTCAATTTTGCTATCAATCCCAAACCTGGTTGAATGAAAAGATTTCTGAATCAGTAATGAGGTTAAAGGCCACGACTAACAACAAAAACAGAACAACTGATATGTCTAATTATAGATGATCTAAAGTAGGAATCCTCAACCCCCAGTCCAGGGAATGGCACTGGTCCACGGCATGCCAGAAACTGGGCCACACAAACAAGCAAAGCCCCATCCGCGGGATGCAGGCAGCATGTGAAACCATGCCCCCTTCAGTCCACGGAAAAAGGCCCTGGTGCCCAATGGCAACCCTGAACCCTCCAAGATGGCCTCAGCCAGGTACACTTCAGGTTTCCTGGAATGCTGACACCCAAAAGGATGGGGGCTGCTGCCCCTAAAGCTCTATTGGGCACAGATGGTACACCCCAAAAGACACAGCCGTTTCCTGTTTCTTCCTTTGGTGTGTATGGGCATTTCTCTTCAGCGCAAAGCATGCACAAAAATGTTTTGAACGGTTATTTTTAAAGTTAAATGGTAGGCCATTCGAAAAGGTCCTTTCCTTTTACCCACAGGCCTTGCATCAATGAAAAGAAGCGCTCCATTCCATATTTACACTGTGGGAGGGAATGGCGAAGAAGAACTGTGCAATTTTTAACAGTTCTGAATAGCATTCAATAGCTTTAGCCTTCAGGAAGTATTTGGTCCACTTTTGATGTGAAAGCAGATGCTGGAACTCTTCTTCATCGCTGGAAGCTTCCACAAATTTTTTCAGGTTGTTGAACTGATCAAAACACCTGATGTCATCGATCTCTACGCCTTTTTCAATCAAATAAGTTATACATGCTTCCACGTCACTCCAGCTCGGTGTGTCACTCAGGGCCATCCAGGTGAAGCAAGAAAACTCTTGCAGAGACGCCATCCACATCTCCAGGTAGTCTATGCAATTACTGTAGAGGCGACGGACGGCATCGGAGAAGGCGTCGCATCCTGCCTCCAGCCCCTCCTTGCGCTTGTCTGCAAGCATCCCCTTCACCGTCAGGGACATGAAGTTCTGGGCTCTACGGTCAAGCAGGATGGTGTGCACGGAGTCCAGCGTCTTCATCACCTCCACCAAGGAGTTATTTTCCCGCTCCATCTCTTCGATGTGCAAATGGAAGGCGTTCATCAGCGAGTGCATGTGCCAAAGGTAGAGCTCGCCGAACTCGTGCTCAAAGAAACTCTTGAGCACGGCGGGCGGGTTGCTCTGGCCCAAGAAGAAGGACTTCAGGGCCGAGTGCATCTGGAGCAGCTTCGTGATGCCGGGGAACAAGGACAGCCAGCGGGTCTTGCTGTGGGAGAGCAGGCGCTTGTATTCCACCTCCACAAACTCACAGTATTCTTGCAGGGACTCCGTCCGCACCGCGTAGATGTGGAAGTACTGGTAGATCTTTAGGATGATGTTCTCAACGTCCACCTCGAGTGCATCTGCTCCGTGGTGGATGCAGTTGTGCAAAATGTGGGCAGGGCAGTAGACCCCAATCAACGTCTCTCTCTGGAGGGATTTCTTCAGCTTGGCGAACACAGTCCTCACCTCCTCGTCCTGCCGAAGTTCACCAAACATGGTGTTGCAGTTGTCCCCCGCGAAGGCCACGCACTTCTGAAGCAATCTGTGTTTCTTAAGAGCTTTGACAAGGGAGTCTGAAACATCCGTCTCGGTGGGACTTTCCTGCAGTTCCAGGAGTTTGGTCTTCAAGCCGCCGTTCCTGTAGTCGTAATATTGGATGAGGACAGGGACCATTTTCAGGGCCCTGTGACTGCTGTCATCTATAGCCACCCCACAGAAAGGGATGCCGTGTTCCTCCAGGGCCTTCAGGTCAAGGCTCACTGTATGCTGGGCAAGCACAGAGTTCTCAAGACTTTCTGTCCTGGTCTGGGTGTTGGAAAATTTTTGCGCTATCTCTGCATCAGGAAATATTTTTCTGAACAGGTCAGATGTGTGGGCTGTTGATTTGTAGCTGTTGCAACTTGGGATAGTGTGCAAGGGTAGCGTTCTGTCTGCTGCAGCAAGAGCATCCTCAGCTTTTGTGCCTGGAGTCCCCAAAAATTCGGTCAGCTTTGCAGACCAACTGTCTCCTCCGAGCGCTTTCTTGTGCTTTTCAGAGGACATGTGGTACTCCAGGTCACTGGCACCTTTATATGCCACTGTCACAAATGTGCCAGCTTTGCAGACCAAACACTCTGCTTCATAGTCATCTCTACCTTTGCGAAAATGAGGATATTTCTGCTTCAGTTTGTCAGTAAAGACACATTTTCCTTTAGGCATTTTCTATCTTCAGCGTGGCTCAAAATCCGAGATGCAATAAATACTGCTGGAAACAAAATTGACAGATTTAAGAAGGGAATGGAAGAAGAGGTAAATTAAAGTATCACTCCATCCTCATTTAAATAGAGGCAATGTACAAATAATACATGTATCAATGCACAATTTGCAATTAAACAATGGGTATTTTAAATTCACGCTAATATTAAGTGGGGCTGTAACTAATTGTCTGATTGCTCGTTTTCAATACCGAATTTGGCATATTTGTGTTGGTTATTACCTATAAAGACCTACATGGCTCAGGACCAGGTTACCTCCAAAATCGTCTCCTACCCTGCGTCTCGCTGCGACCGGTGAGAGCCCACAGGGTTGGTCTCCTGGTTCTGTCAGCTAAACAATGTCGGCTGGCGGGCCCATGGGGAAGAGCCTTCTCTGTGGCGGCTCCGACTCTCTGGAACCAACTACCTCCTGAGGTCCAGACTGCCTTCACCGTACTGGCCTTTCGTAAGGCAGTTAAAACTTGGCTTTTCCGGCAGGCATGGAGCCATTGATCTCGTGACTTAGCGAGATCCGGCCCCAGACGGGATATCAATGTTTTTATGGTTTATTGTTTTAACTCTTTTTAAATTTTTATAATGTATTGTTGTATTTTTTGTTGTGAGCCGCCCAGAGTCCCTCGGGAGTTGGGCAGCATAAAAATTTGATTATTATTATTTATTAATTTTCTATGCCGCCCTTCTCCTGAAGGACTCAGGGCAGCTTACAATAAAATGAACAAAAATATAGATGACATAAATAGACATACACAAAAACATTACATTAAAAAGGGGCTAAATCCAAGTTAAAAATACATAATTTAAAATTTAAAACTAAGAATCAAATTAAAAGGTCAACCGTAGCCTGCCTGGTGGAAAAGCCACGTCTTCAGGTCGCGACGGAAGGAGCGAAGATCTGGGGTGGTCTGAAGTTCCATGGGCAAATCGTTCCACAGGGTCGGGGCGCCCACAGAGAAAGCTCTCCCCCTGGGTGCCGCCAGCTGACACTGTCTGGCTGTAGGAACTCTGAGGAGGCCAACCCTGTGAGAGCGCACCGGGCGCTGGGAGGATGCCTGCGGCAGAAGGTGGTCTTGCAGATACCCTGGGCCTGAGCCATGTAGGTCATTATAGCACCAGGTTGGATCAATCTTTAAGCTTCCACCCATTGTTTCATGTCCTGCCTTCAGGTGTTTTGGAGAATAAGTCAACCCTCTTCTCTGTGACAGCCCCTTAATTGCTGGGAGACAGTTATTATGTCACCTCCTAAGTCTTTTCTTCATTGGACCAGACATAACCAGTTTTCTTAACTGTTCATGGTGGTTTAGTCTCCAGACTGCTTAACATTAAAGGGTTTTCTCTATTTTATCTCACTACTTCCTTTTCTACATTTTTCCCTGCTTTATTTAATCTACTCAAACAAACAAACAAAAACTGTTCATATGTTCATATTTATATTCATGTTTGTCTCTGCAGCAACTGAATCTGTTGCCAAATTAAAAAAAAAAATCCATTGTGATGACTTGATGTAAGCTCCACCCTTACACCAGGGGTGGGTTCTACTTACCTTTACTACTGGTTCTAAAGGTGCATGCACTTTGCACATGGTCGGAGTGTCTGGAGCACGCTGAACAGGTGCTCCTGCTCATGGGCAGAAGCTTTTTTTGATGAAAAAAACTCAAAAAAAGCTTCCTGTGCATGAATGCAAGTGCGCTCCACGCAGGGACTGGTAAGTACCGGCGTGTGGGGGGGTCCGGGTCCGGGACGCGTAGAACCGGTTCAGTGATGTCACAGCATCACTGCTACCTATTCACATGAACCTCACCTTTCGGATTGTTAATTATTTGACGGCTGATGGAAATGATGATGATGAAGAAGAAGAAGAAAAAGAAGAAGAACAACAGCAAAAAGAACAAAAACAACAAGAAGAAGAAATAAGAACAAAACATAGCATTTTTATTAACTGCATGTGACACCAAAATAAGTTAATTTCTTCTACTATTTTAAGGGGATATTGCAGTCAAACTATTTATTCCAATAGTAGGTAATTCATCCAAGGACCTTACTGTTGTTATCCATCATTGTTATCCACATTGCAAATTAATGGTTGAGGTTCAAAAAGTATGATTTATTAAAAGCTGTCTGTATATTCATGAATGATAAAGCCAGATATTCCTTTCCAGAGTTACACGTTTAAACCGCCTTCGTGGCAGAGAACGATGGGTGAAAATAGTTCATGTCTTATGTTGCTTATTGCAGTTTGCAAATATCATAGGTTAAATTTAAAAAGGGTTTTAAAAAGTTACATAACATTATGAGAAATGAAAAAAAATCAGATTGGGAATAATTATCTGTCTCTAGTTGTCTCATTTTTTTTATAAGCAATCCCAGGTAACTTATTTTTTACTTTGTCTGTAAAGACTTAAAAAAGCTGGAAGTCATGCTAAGCATCAGCAGAGATTGTGAACTTTGAGTTCTCACATGATATTCCTCATGCTGATAGGCTGCTGAATACATTTGATGCCAATTTCTGGTTTTATCCTTTTTTATTATTATTATTATTACTATCAAAAGAACAGCCACTCAAAAGTTTTCACTGTAGATCAAATTTCTTTTTTTAGGAAACCAAATCTTTGACCAATGTACCCCTCTGTTCTTTCTGAATAGCATTATTAATATTTTGTCCATTATTCACAACCCACAGGACATCTCTCTTGCTGCCTCTGATATCAATTTGAAAAGGCTTATCAGTTTTCAGGCCTGTTATAAAAAGACACAACAACTTTGATTTTCATTCTATGAATTCTTTGTTGATGCACATCAGCTAAAAAAAAATCTATAGTATAAATTCAAATATATCTCCACAGCCTTCTCAAATGACTTTTATTTTAATTTTTATGTTCAAAAGCTAATCAGCTTCTTTTTTTCCCTTCAAAAATATTTTTTTTCCCCAAATAGTTAATTAACTGGTAGATTTAGATAAATGCTAAGAATGGGCTTGTAAGTTTCCTTTTTCCCTTTCACCACATATTGAATTAAACACCACCTGCTTTATTATTACGTTTGGCATATTGAACACATAGCATAATTTGATGGTGATATTAACAAATATAGTATTTAGGGCACATAGCAATAGTACTTAGACTTACCAGTATATACCTCTTCACAGTGCTTTACAGTTCACTCTAAGTGGTTTAAAGAGTCAGCATATTGTCCCCAACAATCTGGGTCCTCATTTTACCGACCTCAGAATGATGGAAGGCTGAGTCAACCTTGAGCTGGTGAGATTTGAATTGCCGAACTGCTGGCAGCCAGCAATCAGCAGGAGTAGCCTGCAGTATTGCATTCTAACCACTGTGCCACCATGGCTCCTACATTTCTGTATAAACCATGTTTGCTCAAACCAAAATAGACCAGACCTATTGCTTCTTTAAGGGATGTGGTGGCTCAGTGGCTAAGACACTGAGCTTGTCGATCAAAAGGTCATCAGTTCAGTGGTTCAAATCCCTAGTGCCGCATAATGGGGTGATCTCCCATTGCTTGTCCCAGTTTCTGCCAACCTATCAGTTCAAAAGCGTGTAAAAATGCAAGTAGAAAAATAGGGACCACCTTTAGTGGGAAGGTAAGAGTGTTCCGTGTACCTTTGGCATTTAGTCATGCCAGCCACATGACCATGGAGACGTCTTCTGACAGTGCTGTGTCTTCGGCTTTCAAATAGAGATGAGCACTGCCCCCTAGAGTCGGGAATGACTAGCAGATATTTGCAAGGGGAACCTTTACCTTTTTATTGCTTCTCTGCATCACTTCTGATCTTTGGGTATGGCCTTCTAAGAAGTTACTCCCTTTCTGATAATTTAAGCATTATATTATTTTTATTTCTTTTCTGTTTTCATTTCTCTTTTGTGCATGATTTCCTTTTTATGGGGATGAATGATTTCCTTTTTATGGGGATGAAAGCTATGATATTATTGTTGGTTGGTTGGTTGGTTGGTTGGTTGGTTGGTTTGTTTATTTATTTATTTATTTATTTATTTATTTATTTATTTA
>JANHFM010004293.1:25854-36226 GCA_032468115.1 Grayia smithii
CCATACTTACCTTTCTCCTTTTTTGTTGAGCTGTTTAGCCCAGCTGAGGCGCGGCAATCAACTAAAAAGCGCCCATCAGCTGGGCTAAACTGCTCTGCATATGTGCAGAGCGCTTTTTTTGAGCTGTTTTCCCAAAAAGTATTTAGTGCGCATGCGTGGAGCGCCCGTTTGGCACGTACGCTCGTTTCGCATGAGTGGACTGACCACATGCAAAGCGCATGCATGAAGAGAACCGGTGGTAAAGGTAAGTAGAACCCACCCCTGAGTAGCATGCGTCCAAAACCCAGGAAGTCTAAACCTCTGGTCCTAGTAACCAACCCAGATTGGATCCTGCCACATTATCTTGAGACACGTATATTTGCCTTCATTCGTTGTTGTGTCTAAAACGGGGGGAAAGTAGATTAGCGGGGAATAATTATTATAGTGTCTCCCAAAGTATAAAAATCATAGAGCAATTTTTGAATGGGGGCCTTGTATCCTCCTGATTTCAGATCCTGCTCACCCTCACTAAAAGCCGTTTCTGCCCACGCCGTTGTCTACCACCTCATCATTTTTTGATACTTTTGTTCTGTTCCATTAAGACCCACTGGGTGTGTTCCATTCTTGGACTCACCGGCGATGCTTTTGTGCCGTTAGACACACTATGTTTACCTCCACCTCTCTTTGGACAGCCACCTATTAGAAACAAAGCCGAGCATTTCTCAAGATGTTTAGCAGAAACAGTGCCAAAGAAATGAAGTCTTGTCAGAACCACATACAGTAAAGTTAAAAAAAAAAAAAACACCAAAACTTCAATCTATCATAGAAATATTCGGCAGCCGCAGAAACGTTCATTCAAGGTATCTGCTTTTGATCAGTGGTGGATTGCTCCCGGTTCGGTCCGGTTCACGCGAATAGGTAGCGGTGACGCTGTGATGTCACCGAACGGGTTCTACGCGTCCCGGACCTGCCCCCCTGCGCTCCTGTACTTACCGGTCTGCGCACAGACCGCGCTTGCGTGCATGCGCAGGAAGCTTTTTTTGAGGTTTTTTTGTCAAAAAAAGCTTCTGCGCATGCGTGGGAGTGCTCGTTTGGCACATGCACGTGTAAAGCGCGCGCACGCCGGATGCGTGCTCCACGCGCTGACCCTAACCTTTAGAACCGGTAGTAGAGGTAAGTAGAACCCACCCCTGCCTTTGATCTCTCCTTAATACCTACCTTTTGGTGATATCTGGTTCCTCTTGTCAGGCATTGTCCATCAGATTGAGACAGCCAGGCAGGGAAGAGGACAGGGGTGGGCATCAAAAAGTTTAGCAAGGGGTTCTCTGCCTGGTTGCTGGGTGGGTGTAGCCATGGTGGCCTTGGCCTAATTGACTTCTTGCACCACAGCGGGGGGGGGGGGGGAGAGATCATTTTTGCCCTCCCCAGGCTCTGGAGGCTTTCCTCGAACCTCCGGGAGGGTGAAAACGGCCTCCCTGAGCTCTGGAGGCCCTCTGGAGGCCCTCTGGAGGCTGGAAACGGGCCTTCCCGAACTTCCGGTAGGCCTGTTTTTCACCCTCTCCGGGCCTCTGTGCATGCCCTGCACCAGGGGTGGGTTCTAATTACCTTTACTGCCGGTTCTCTTCATGCACGTGCTTTGCGCATGATCGGAGCGTGCATGCTCGCTTTGCTCACATCCTTACCGAACGCTCCTCTCTGTGGAAAAAAACTTGAAACAAGCACTCTGTGCATGCGCAGAGCAGAAAAACGTAAGTATAGGCGCACGGGTAGGCCCAGCTCCCGGTCGTGGAGACCCGTCACCGCTACCTGATTGTGAGAATCAGGCTGAACCATGAGCAACCCACCACTGCCCTACACTTACCTGCATCCAAAACGGGACACATGGGAACTCCTGGGAGAGGCAGGTTGGGATGGGCAGGGCCACCCAGGAGTGGGATTTGAGGGTTCTCCGAACTGCACAGAATCTTACCTAAAGGTTCTCCCGAACCCCTGTGAACCCCCAGCAGCCCACCCCTCGAAGAGGGTAACATATCATAAGAAGTCCCAAGCTCGTCCGCTTTGGGAGAATAGTTTCTGAAACGTTGCTCTTAGAGACTTGCATTTTTTGTTAACTGCAGAGATTTTTGAATTGTTGACCTTGGCAGCAATAATATTGCGAGTCATGCTAGCACAGTGCAAAATGCTGTCGCATTATCCAAAAAAACAATGCATGCAATGGTCATAAATATGGATCCCCATCCCAGTTACTCAGTTGTAATAAAAATAATCATTTCATTAGTTAAATGGCCATAACTCATCCCAGGGCCTACAGATGAAACACAAACTGAAGATTGGTATGTCTAGTCTGATGAAAAGAAGGACCAGGGGAGACATGATAACAGTGCTCCAATATCTCAGGGGCTGCCCCAAACAAGAGGGAGTCAAGCTATTCTCCAAAGCACCTGAAGGCAGGAGAAGTAGCAATGGGTGGAAACTAATCAAGGAGAGAAGCAACCTAGAACTAAGGAGAAATTTCCTGACAGTGAGAACAATTCACCAGTGGAACAACTTGCCTCCAGAAGTTGTGACTGCTCCAACACTGGAAGTTTTTAAGAAGAGATTGGACAACCATTTGTCTGAAGTGGTGTAGGTTTCCTGCCTAAGCAGGGGGTTGGACTAGAAGACCTCCAAGGTCCCTTCCAGCTCTCTTATTCTATATTTCTATATTACCCAGGTTTGACAAAGGGGCAGGTGAGAAAGGCATGACCCAGGTTCTGCCTCCCGTTGAACAAAAATTATGTATTCTATTTGCCAAATATGAGCAGCCAATAGAATTGACAGGCAAGTTCTCTTGAAATCAAGAATCATCCCACATCTGCAACAGCAGCTGAGTTTAGTCCAAATCTATCACATAACTCCATTTGTAATTACAGAGGTAAAGAAACAACAATGAATATTCCACTTATGTATTTGGATACAATGCTCATGCAACAACGCTCTTGTTAGGAGGTGCACAAAGGTTAGTCTGTTGAAGGAAAAGAAATAGGAGCTGAGACAAGGGACAGAGTAATTACTGTAGGGAGAAACTGATCAGAGGAAGAGAATGACTGCTATTGAGGTAGAGAAAGCAACAGAGAAGTGAGAGTGATTGAGATCTGAGAGACTGAAAGCAATAGAAGAAACACCCAATAATGTCACCCCTTTGAGGTAGTCCAGATGGGAAACAATGGTGGGCGTGGCCTATTCAGCCCTCCAGCACCACAGCATGGGGAGGCGTTTTCACCCTCCCCAAGCTCTGAAGGTTTTCCTCAAGCCTCTGAGAGGGTGAAAACAGAGGCCCTAGGCTCCGGAGACTCTCAGGCCCTGTTTCCAGACTTCCGGAACTTCCAGGAGGCCTGTTTTTTGCCATCCCCAGGCTCCGGAGGCTTTCCTGGAGCCTCCGGGATGGTGAAAACAGCCTCACCTGGGCTCCGGAGGCCCCCCAGAGACTGGAAATGGGCCCATTTCCAGACTTCCAGAAGAAGAGCCTCCGTGCGGGCCCTGCACTTACCTGGCATCCAAAACAGGCTGCCTAGAGACTCCTGGGAGGGGCGGGATGTGGCGGGGCCAGACAGTCCTTGCAACTACCGGTTCGGTGACCCAGATGTAAAATTAGCATCTGGTTCACCCGAACCGGTCCGAACTGGCTGAATCCCACCCCTGGTAAAGAGGTATTGTGGCAAAGGACACAAAGCAAATAGGAGGAGGAAAGTATAGGAAGAGCTAGGCAAATGGGAGTCCTGGCAAAGAAGAAATGGAGGGAGGGGAAGACATTTGGGGAATAAAGGGGAGTTTGAAGGCAAAGCTTCTGCAGGAAAATTGATGACAAAGGAGGGACATGGAGGTTCTTCTTGACACATCATTTGAAGCAAAGGAACTTTCCTCTCCATAGAGATGCAGAGGAAGTGTAACCTAGTATAACAAAACAGGAGTTTTAGTTGATAGGAAAGCAGCTGGCAGAGCAGTCAACAGGGAATTGCTTAGCTGAAAAGAACCAAGGCAGGCAGCAGAAATGATAGAGGAAGAACAAAGGTTAAGCGGTGGAGAGGCCTTCTAGCAAGAAAGCACACGGTCCCGACAGAGAGAGAGAGAGAGAAGGCCTCTGGGTTGTTCAGCAAGGGGAGGTGAGCGTTTTCAACATGTATTGTTTCATTACCATGGGGAAGCCAGTTTCAAAGATATCTCAGTGTGGGTGTGGATGTGCGTGTGGGTGTGGGTGGATACTCAAGGAAGGGACTAGTCACAAGATCCCTTACTGCTAGCCCTACCCATAGAGAGAAAAATGAGATTTCTTCCCTCAGTTCCCAGCTGGAGTGATTAATGCTATTCATACTCTACTGTTAAAGAGCTTGAAGAGAACTCCCCCTAGAATTGTTCTGATTCAACTCTGTGATTTCTGTACAGAAGTTTGAATATATATTTTTAATTTGATTTTCCTTAATTATTTTCCTTAAATCCCCCAAACTGGCTGGAAATGCACAGCTCCAAGAAAAAATGGTGACGAGGTAGGGAAAGTCTACCTCAGTTCTTGGGGAAAACACTCTCCAGATTTAGCTGCTGATTTTAAACGGTGTCTGTGTGTTAGAGCTACCCTTAAAATCTAAATATTAGTAATAACAATCTATTTTACCAGTCTGAAGCTGCTGCTACAACAAATCCATTCTTTGTGAAAATACTACCGGTAGTTTTTTTTTTAACGATTTTAAGAAAAGTAGAACAGAAAGAGAAATAACCAAAATGGAATGCATCAGAAGTTGTGGATACAATGTTCAGATTGTCTTTTGAAGAAAAAAAAATATTTTTTCTTACCTGACACCTGCAATCAGGAAAAAGCTATGCCTGGGTCAGCAAGTCTAACAGCCTACTTAACTTTCAGCAGGATTTTTTTTTTTCAGCTAGCCTGAAACTGATGGAAGTTTTAGGAGTAGACAGCCCATCCTTTGCTTCCCTACAACAATTATTCACACATGTGAGGTGGGAAGGGGAAAAAAAGAGTAAATAGACAAAAGTAAAGAAGCCCTCAAGTCTAGCTTGATTCCTGGTGACACATCTGTGAACTTTTCTTGGCTTTGATATAGAAGTGTGTTGTCACTGCTTTCTTGCAGGATTTCTTCCAAACTTCTCAGTCTAGTCAACAATCCTGGGACCCCCTGTTGGTTTCTCATCCAAATATTAGCTAGAGTTGACCCTATCTCATCAAACCAGTCAAGGTCAGTTAGATGTTGCCATCATTGGAGATATACAGGGCCATGCTTATTTTCAAGGCCCATAAAAATTCTAACACAACACTGAATCACAAATAAGTGATTCAAATTCTTTCCCTTTTTAAAAAGTGTTTTCTTTTTTTAAGAATTGCAAAATAAGAAGGGTTCAGTCCAAGGGTGGGTTCTACTTACTTTTACTACTGGTTCTGATGATGCACATTCATTGCGCGTGAGCGGCGCGTGCGGAGCGCGTGTTCAGCGTGCGCATGCCAAACAGACATTCTGAGCATGTGCAGTAACTTTTTTGGGGGGGAACCCTCAAAAAAGCATTCTGCGCATGTGCGGAGCGCGCGGAGCGCAGAGAACAGTAAATATGGGCACGCGGGTGGGCCCAGCTCCCAGTCGCGGAGAACCGGTTCGGTGACATCACAGCGTCACCGCTACCAGATCGCGCGAACCGGCTTGAACCGGGAGCAACCCACCACTGGTGCAGTCCTTTAGCTCAAGCGATTGCTTTTTTCTGAGCCAGGCAGGCTGAATTACTAAAAAAGTTTGAGAATCCTTAGCCACCCTAAATTGTTACTTACTGATCATGTTGTAGTCTTGGAAAAGATTTGGTGAAATAAGTCTGTAGAGATTCTCAGTCATCCAGAATCTCTATGGACTTTTAGCTACAGTATACAATTTGGGATGAACGCCCCTTGAATGGTGTGGGAGTAGAAATGGATTTCCAGAGAAAAATTGCAGACTGAAGGAACCAGGAGCACTACTCAGGTGATCCTGAGGACACAGATAAACTTTCTGTGCTTCAAGGACCCTTTAAAAGGATGCAAATAACAAGCTGTCTGCAAGGAATATAAATCCTTCCTTTCCCCATCATCCAGTCAGAACTGAAGAAGCTTCTTGGATAAGAAGTGAAATGTGTCCAAAAGAAAAAACAAGAAAGTCCAGTTGCCTCTTGGAAAAGGCACCTTTGAGACACTTGGGGAAATATTTGCCATACTTTCACTGTAATATAAGAATTGAGAGTCAGTTTCATCTAGTGGTTAAGGCACCAGGCTAGAAAGTTGAATTCAAGTCCCACCTTAGCCTTGAAAACAAGCTGGGTGACGCTGGGCCAATCACTGTCTCTCAATCATCCCAACCCAACCCAACCCACCTCACAGGGTTGTTGTGGAAAAAATAGAAGGTGGAAAATATGTTGGATATGTGGGTTGCTTGTAAAAAAATAATAAAGGCAGGATACCAATCTATATATATATAAGTGAAATACCACTCATGCATCATCACAAAATCTCCAGAATCGTAAAGCCTACAAACTTGAAATTTCACACGTATGTTCCTCTTGGCTTCTAGGTGCTTGCTAGGAAAGGGGTTTTCAAAATGACCATCAGATCATTAGTATTTCTTATGTTATTATTAACATGCTCTGATGCTAAGGCGTTCTACTCCCCCTCCCCACCTGAAAAGAACCCTGTTCTAACTGCCACTTGGGCGTGGGCATGACCAGCAAGTGATTCATCTGGCCTGCAGGCTGGGAATTTAGACATTCTACTCTCCACCTGAAAGGGAGAGAAGAAGGGGATAAGATAGGAGAGACTTCTGCAGGGCAAGCCTGAGGGAGAGAAGGGGGTAGGAGAGGATCAATGGAGCCAGCCTGAGGGAGACAAGGGGATAAGATAGGAGAGGAGAGGCTTCTGTGGGGCACACCTGAGGGAGAGAAGGAGAAAGGAGAGGCCAATTGTAATTACTCATTAACTTTCAAGCTGTAAGTGTCGATTTATCAAGCCCAATCACATAGTTTCATAGTGGAGCACGTGTATCCAGCTAGTAAATACATAAAATTGTTTTCCAATACGGCCCCTATAAACTAAGACAATGTTACAGGTTATACTGCCATCATTAAAAACAGTGAGCTGTCAATGTTTTCTCTCAAAGAAGCTATTTGGTTCCTGTCAAATGTTGTAACTCTTCATGTGGTATGAAGCACATTGATCAAAGAAGAGTAGAAATACTTGGAACAAAAAAGTCAGTTTCTCTCCTTCTCCCTTGTGAGTACAGAAAATTTATTTATTTTATACTTTGCCAACTTTTTTCTTATCTGCTGGGTTTGGTTTGCATTATTGTTTATTTTATAGGGAGAAAATAATACCCAAAATATTGTTATTAAAATACTAGTTCCATAAGTCCCCCAAACTATAGAAAGCTGTTTACGAGGAAGATACATTCATTTTATATATATTTTTCATGGAATAAAATTATATTACCAAACCTGTTATTCTCAAGCGGTGCAATCGGAATAAATTTTGCTACCTTGTCTAGTAGATCAGATTCTTTATCTGGGTAGCTGTTCAATGCATTAATTGTACAGAGAATGCCATATGTACTGTTGGACTTGACCTTTCATTATTTGGCTTCTCCAGCTGATCTCTAATACGATACAATCAGTGATGGGATTCAAAAAAGTTTACTACCTGTTCTGTGGGCATGGCTTGGTAGGCGTGGCCAGGGGGTGTGACAGGCAGCACTCAGCCTCCTGTACCCACCTGGGAACAAAAACGGGGTGCGGGCAGGCCCCCCCATGCCCCATTTTTTGGGCCTAGGAGGCCTCCCTAAAGTCTCCTGAGAGCAAAAACAGGCTGCAGGGGGGCACGCCACCCCCCTCCCCTGCACCTAGGAGGCCTTCCTGTACTTACCTGGGAGCCAAAATGGGGCACGTAGAGACTCCTGGAAGGGGTGGGGTAGGAAGGGGCAGGGCAGGAAGGGGAGGGGCAGTAAGGGGTGGGACCAGCCAGAAATTTAATTACTGGCCAGCCCAAACCAACTAAATCCCACCACTGCATACAATGAACATGGACATCTGCAGAGGAGAAGTCTACACACGTCTAGCCACCCTTACCTGTAGATATTCAGAGAAACTTTGGAGAAAGCCTACAGAGGCTTCTTTAATTCAGACATAGAAATGTGTGAGGGAAGTCAACTGATGTTAGCTTAAACTGAATTATGTCAGTACTTTTTATACTGTGCTGATGAGACTACCTTGGAATACTATGTCCAATTTTGGTCACCACAATACAAAAAAAGGTGTTGAGACTCTAAAAAGAGTACAGAGAAGAGCAACAAAGATGTTAAGAGTCTGGAGGCTAAATGATATGATGAACGATTGAGGGAACTAGGCATGTTTAGTCTAACCAAGAGAAGGATTATTATGTGATTATGATAGCAATTTTCCAGTATTTGAGGGGCTGTCACAGAGAAGAAGCAATCAACCTATTCTCCAAAGCACCTGATGACAGGACAAGAAGTAACGGGTGGAAGTTCATTAACAAGAGATCCAACCTAGAACTAAAAAGAAATTTCCTGACAGTGAGAACAATTACTCAGTGGAATGGTTTACCTCCGAAAGCTGTGAGTGCTCCATCACTGGAGGTTTTAAGAAGAGACTGGACAGCCATTTGTCCTGAATGGTAAAGGGTCTCCTGCTTCTGCAGGAGTTGGACTAGAAGACGTCCAAGATTCCATTCAACCTTATTATTCTATATTCAATGTCCTTTTGTAAAAATGGGGTTTGTAGCCATGTGAGGAAAATTCAACTTTTAGTGGTACAGTATAACAGCCTTCTGCAAGTGGTGCCCTCCAGATGTGCTGGAATTGCAAGCCCTATGGTTGCTTTTCCAAAACATCTGGAGAATATAAAATTGGGGAATGCTACTTCAAATCTATAATCTCTCATGAGCTTTGTGAAATCACTAGAAAACCAGCTGAAGGCACTGGTCCCAAAGGATGACTAAATAACATGAGAAAGCAGCTGTTCTTCAATGCATATGGCAGAAACGTGTGATTAGATACAATATCATTTTTATCATCATCTATTTCCTAACTTTTTTCTAGAGAACAATGCACAATACAGAAAAAATGATTCAAAGAACCCCACTCTGAACTGTTGCCACAGTGCAAAAATATGTATTGCTTAATGCTTACTTTTTCTTAGCAATAATTAAATGCACCAAAGTTATGGTTCAAAATTAACTATGAACTGAAATAGGAAAGCATCACTTGATTTGGATTTGTAGGCACTAATCACTGTTAAGTGTTACATCTATAGCGGGCAGATCATTGTTCGGGTTGTTTCTTCACTTTGAACTTCTGTCCCTTCATGATCTTCTGGTGTCAAATGGAACATTTCTATTGGTTTCTGTGCTGGAATTGGTAGGTATGCACTAGTTAAATGTGGCTTCACTGAATTTATCTTCAATTTTAAGATACAGTAATTGAATATATATGAAAATCAGTTATATTGTACTGGTCTCAGCAGATCTGCTGGATGCAACTCTCTCTCTCTTTAATTGATTGAAAGTGACCTTGCTATTTGCAAGAACTCTATCATTTATAAGAAATAGCCATCATTAAACTATAAATTGGTTTCCCCAAACTTGGTGCTGTCCAGATCAGTGGTGGGTTTCAAAATTCTTTACTACTGGTTCTGTGGGTGTGGCTTGGTGGGCGTGACATGGCTTGGTGGGCATGGCTTGATGGGTGTGGCAGGGGAAGGGTACTGTAAAATCTCCATTCCCACCCCCCACACACTCCAGGGGAAGGATAGTGCAGAATCCCTATTTCCTCCCGATCAGATGAGACTTGGGAGGCAGAGAATAGATGGGGGCAGGGACAGTCAGAATGTTTACTACCGGTTCTCCAAACTACTCAAAATTTCCGCTTTGGGTTCTCCAGAACTGGTCAGAACCTACTGAAACCCACCTCTGATCCAGATGTCTTTTAACGAGATGTTCCTCTCGCCAAACATTGGCAAGGAATTTTTTTCAGTTGGAATTCTAGCATACCTGGAAGGCACTAGGCTGGGGAAAGCTTTTTTAATGCTTCAATTCCAAGCATAGGATTGAAACCTCAAGTCTACTTTTCAAAAGGTAGGAATTGGGGGAAATACATCTGCCCTAGGTTCTCATCCTTATTCTTTCAAACTACACTCATAATTCATCCTGAATGACAATCACCAGCCTGTTAATGGCTCCTCTTGTAATGCAACCAGTATTCTGTCTATTTAACAACTCCATAAGAAGTGTATGGATGACAAATGCCAGGAAAAATCAAGTTTTCTGCTGCTGAACGGATTCATGTTTGAGAAATCATATATTGTGCAAGCCAAGAAAATA
>JANHFM010004296.1:9212-21613 GCA_032468115.1 Grayia smithii
GCCAAGTATAAGTCTAAAACTAAGTTTGTCTAAATGCTATTATGCAGAGAAACAATAATTAAAAAATCAAATGGTTTAGCATAAACAGAATAAAGAAGGTAGCTATCTAACACAAACACTGGCTAGAATTTACACCACTTTTTCTACAGCAAAAACCCCTTGCTTTCTTTTACCCAGACTTCCCTTTTCCCTGGAAATTTCAACTTTAATCTGAGATTTGAAGAACAATGACACCTCTTTTCAGCCTTGATCAAGAGCAATTTCTTTATTTTTAGAGGACCAAAAACATTTCTATGTTCCAGGAAAGGAAGTAAGTTGGAGTAATACTCTGTACCCATGTGACAAAGAAGGTGTTTCCGTTGGGAAGGTTTGCAGTGGATGTCTGTGAAAATTTGAGCCTTGAAAGTTGAGGGGATCGTTACAAGAGTCATAACTTTTGATATGGATGAAACTATGTGGTATACTGAAAAGCCTTAAATTATATATAGTCAAAGAAAAATGTAATGAATTTAGAGTCTTGTACTTCAGCTTTTTGGGGAGCTAACCAGTTTTCTACATCTTTTCTCATGTAATACTTACTTATGGTCAGAGGTGGGAAGTCTAGGGATATGTATAAAACTTTCAGTCTCCAAAGATGTTTAGTTCTCCCTTCCTACCACACCAATTTGGTTATTTTCTAGAGCAGGGGTCTCCAACCGTGGCAACTTTAAGCTTTGCTGGCTGAGGAATTCTGGGAGTTGAAGTCCACAAGTCTTAAAGTTGCCAAGGTTGAAGACCCCTGCTCTAGAGACAGAACTTTCTGTAAAGGTATATTTCTACATCTTTCTGACTTCTGGCTAATGTCATTTCTGATATTATTAGCGTCTGTAATTTTGTGTTTACAGATTGGTTTGCCCAACAAATGACATTGCAACAGATGATGTATATAGGAAGGTGATTCACTTAACAACTGTGGCAAGAAAAATCATAAAATGGGATAAAACTAAGTTAAAAACTGTCTTCCTTAGCATCAGAAATGCTGGGCTCAATTGTGGTTGTAAGTAGAGGACTATCTTTACAAAGAAAGTTGAGTGGTTTAGCTGGGAAATATTACTGCTCCACTTATTGGAGAGCTGCTCCTTATCAGAATAAATTATGTTCAGTGAGGCAAGCTTGAGATCAAATACTATTACACATGAGGTGGTCCAAATATCATTCATTCTCTTTCCACCAAGGAATATCTGATTGGCTTTCTGTAAACATCATTTGAAAACTGTTTTTTAATTCATCAAACAAAAGCCACCATTTTTGCCAGGTTATGAGACTAAAATCTTAGCTCCTGTCTGATAAATATATAAAAAAGGCCCACAGAGTCAAGGATTATTGCATCTCGAGAATTAATTCTTTTAAAAGGAGTGTCTGTGTGAAGCTCTCCATATAAATCACTTGAGCTTTCAGTGCAACTAATAAACAGAGAAGTGACTTCATCAAGAGAAGGCACTTATTTCACAAAACTCTGGGTAAAGAGGCTAAATATTATTTTTCCTCAACGTTGCCCTCTGTTGAGATTGCTGGATTTGCTGTGATAAATGTTACTTTCTATGATGTTAAGAATGTCAAGTGGTACATGGTGTCCCTTCACAACTGCTTGTTCCCTAAGAAAACAAATGACAGTTCCCTTTAGTGTCATCCCTTTTTTAAAAGACTTTTGTCTCTGAGATTTATTGCAAGAGCTTAGTAAGAGATTTGTAGCAAGCTGCACTCAGCCTTTAGGCTTGCATACCCATTCAGTGCCACAGCCATAATTCTCCTAGAGTGGAATGACAGAGGATCACAGTGGCTAATAATGTATTATGATGATACTGTCTGGGCAAGAAAGATTGCACTCCATTTGCAGCATCTCATTTAGATTACAAGAAACTTTTCTTGTGGAGCAAAAACAAATGTATTTTTCTAGTTGCAAACATTAATACTGAGTAAATTAAGCAAAAGCAAGGAAATCATCATCATCAACAACATCATCCCCCAATGAGGCACTGCCTTGATGCGACTGGGGGCAAATAACTGCCCTGGCCAAGAAAAATCAGAAGATGCGAGGCTCAAATTGCAAACTATAGGCAGAATCTCCGAATTTCAGTCCAGTCAAGAATGCTTTGACCAATCCATCAACGGAGAGCCTGCTGTAAATCAATCAACACCTGACAAAGAAGTAACAGTGGTGTTTTGGGCAGATATGGGACAAACCCAAAAAATACGACCAGAACGCAGCTTGGCTAAAGGAGGTGAAAATGAATAAAAATGAAGTTGAAATAACTAGTAATAACAGCAGAAATGGGGGAGAAAAGAACAAGGAATATATAAGAATATATATGTATACATATACATATACAGGTAGTATATGTGTATACTACCTGTATACGTATACTGTAGGTATACATATATATATACACATAAACTTACAACTACAATTGAGGACATCATTTCTGTTGCTAAGTGAAACATTTGTTAAGTGAATTTTGCCCCATTCTATGACTTTTCTTGCCACATTTGTTAAGTGAATCACTGCAGTTGTTAAGTTACTAACACGGTTGTTAAGTGAATTTGGCTTCCCCATTGCCTTTGCTTGTCAGGTCGCAAAAGCCGATTATCTGATTCCAGGACATTGCAACTGTCGTAAATATGAGTGGGTTGCCAAGTGTCAAAATTTTGATCACATGATCATGGGGATGCTACAAATGTTAAGTGTGAAAAATGGTCATAAATCATTTATTTCAGTGACATTGTAACTTTGAACAGTCACTAAATTAACTGTTTTAAGTCGAGGACTACCTATGTTAAGTATATGTAATATGTGCGTATGTATGTGTGTATCTCTCTCTCCCTCTTTCTTTTTCTCTCAAATACAAAAATGAATTGTTGATATAACTTATCTGAGTCTTGACCTGGAACGTTGGCTGTTTTTCTATGCACTTTTCTATGCACATATGCACTTTGTATATCCATTAGATCTATCTACATGGGTATAATTTGGCTGGCTGGTTTTTATTATCAAAGAATTCTTGCTTATAATCAGCTAACAGTGAAAGATCTTACTGGGACGCAGCTAGCATAAATGTCTTTTGAAAATGTTGTGATTTTCCTAGGTACTCTAGTTTAAAAGAACTTAGCAAACATTGTGATACTTGGGATACTTAAATCCACTGTGTTTCACACATCAGTGATGTATTAGATATCAGGTGTCGCCTTTTCAGGCTCTCGTGAAAAAAAATGCTCTCATTATAGCTTTAACTGAGCTAATTGTAACATGTAGATCATTTACACTTTTCAAATCATTTATAGTAAGTCTGTGGGATGAGCAATGAATAAAGGTTGCCTGGGAATAATTGCTGTGCTCAGATCACACCACCTTATTCGGCCATACTTCAATAGCTATCATAGTTTCTAAGCATCTAATCTGTTGAGATCCAATCCCAAATTGAAGGAAAGCAGAAAAGACTTTGTTGGCTATGCCTACTACAAGTTGATCTCAAATTAGAAAAAATCCAAGACATATGAATATTGTCATAGGATTTTATTTCTCTTTTCTTCTTTGTGCCATTATACAGAGTTCTTAAAGGCTTTAACAAATCTCCTTTGTTTACCCAGTAGAAAAAATATCTCACTCTCTTGGTTTGTCATTTATATTTATTTTTTAATTTTAAAACCTCAGCCAGACTTTTTTTTGGGGGGGGGGGTGTAGATCCAATGAAATATTATTTTTTATCATTCTTTTGGCCTGTCAGATGTAAATCGATGTTCAATACCATCTCTATCTTGTCAGATAGTATTTCTTTTACATCCAACATTTCTTCAGTAACATCCTTTGGATCTAGTCCAGGGGTGTCAAACTTGTGTCATCACGGCGGCGTCACATGACATATCAGAACTTTTTCCCCTTGCTAAATTGGGCATGAGCGTGGCCAGCGCGTGACGCATCCAGCCCGTGAATTTGACAGCCGTGATCTAGTCCATCCATTGAGGCAGCAATCATTACTGACATTGTTGCCAATGTTGCCATTATTTTCTGATTTCATTCTTCAAAAATCTCCTTCAGTATTTTTATTGTCGTAACTATCTTGCAGGCCTACATATCTTTCTTTTGCCTAAATTCTTGAGTCTGCCTTACTATCTAGCTTTTGAAATCATGAAATTATTTATCTATGCTGTGTCTTGTAAAAAACCAAAGCAGGATCTATTTCCCATTTACTCTTTGTAATTAATTCTAAAATCTTATTCTAAGAATGTCAATATCCTAATTTTATCTGGACCTAGTCCAACCATAACTTTGTAAGATCAAAATCTTATTTAGCTTTTTGCTACTTATTTTAGATTGTTTAAATTCTTAGCAATAGCATTTAAGACTTATATATTGGTTCATAGTGCTTTATTGCCTTTCCTAAGCAGTTTACAGGGTTAGCATATGCCCCCAACAATTTGGGTCTTCATTTTACCAACCTTGGAAGGATGGAAAGCTGAGTCAACCTTGAGTTAGTCAGGATCAAACTCTGGCAGTTGGCAGAGCTAGTGTGTAATACTGCATTCTAACCACTGCACCACCACAGCTCTTAAATTTATAATTAAAGTTTTATTTTGTTCAGGATTAAAGGCAGACTCTCTTGATATTTCAAATTTGTCATTCTAAAAGTCTCTAACTGCTTAGAAATAGTTAATGGGAAATTTCCTAAAGTGATTAGAATGTGAGTTGTAAAAGTCTCCATTCAGTTGTCAGCAAAATGGTTAATCCCATTGTCCCCTAGCACTAAAACTAGCAGAAAAGCACTTTTCTATGATCTTATGGGGAGCAGTCATCCGGAGCACATGTGGGCAATCTCCCTCCCTCTTCTTATCGGGAGAGATCCCAAGGAACTAGTCTACTCACTGGTTTGTTGGTTTTTTGCTGTGGCTTTGCTTTCATAGAACCATCTTCAGTTCACCATAACTTCCTTTGGAGCCATAAATTGGCAATATTTTGGATATATAAGCCTTTATAACATTATCCTCCCTCATAATTTGTTCAAAGAAATATTAGTTCTATATCTTTGTGGATGGTCCTTTCCTATAATAAAAAGCACTTTAATTTTTCTGAAGCTCTCACAAGGGATTTATAACTTGTTGCTTTATTGACCCTATTTTCCCATTCATAATATAGAGATTACAGGTAGTCCCAATTTACAACAGTTCATTTAGTGACTGTTCGAAGTTACAATGGCACTGAGAAAATTGACTTATGATCATATTTCAATTACAAGCTTTGCAGCATCCACATGATCATGTGATCAAAATTCAGATGCTTGGCAGCTGGTTCGTATTTATTACCACTGCTGTGTCCCAAGGTCATGTGATCACATTTTGCGACCTTCTGACAAGTAAAGTCAATGGGAAAGCCAGTTTCACTTAAAACCGTGTTATTAACTTATCAACTGCAGTGATTCACTTAACAACTGAGGCAAGAAAGATTGTAAAATGCGGCAAAACTCACTTAACAAATGTCTCACACAATAACAGAATTTTGGGGCTCAATTGTGGTTGTAAGTCAAGGACTACCTGTATTAGCTGTAACCACATATAAACCACTGTGTCACCCACTTTTTGAACACTCTTCTGCAATTTTGGTAAAAATCTATGTTTGGTGCAGCTTTTGTTAATAAAGATGCTCTCCATCCTTCTTCGTATTTTTGACTGTCAGGATGTAAGTAGAACACAGGAACAATATTCTTTTGAAACAGCACAATGCATTAACCTGTGCAAATATTTAGAAACTCAAGCATGGAGAAATGCTCTTAGGCCAATATTGCCATGCCTGAAGTCATAATGTTCTGAAAGTCCAGCTTTGTTTACCTTTTGACATATTCCATTGGTGAAGTCTTGGCCTAACAAGCTGAGGTCAAATCCTCTGCTGAAAAGCCTTGAGCCACCTGGATTTATTAAGTATCCTTGATTGTAAAATTGACTTTTGAGGTAGAGCGCCAGGTGAATTACATTAAGAACTGATTCTAATTATATTGTAAAACTGAGTTATGCCATTTCTTTTTTGCCATTTGGATTTAATCCGTGAGCTGCTTAACTAACTCTTAATATGATTACATATCTGAACATTAAACTGGTTTCCATTGTTTGAAAAGCAAGGCGCTTCTTTTTTAAAAATATATATATAAATGAGAGATTTAGGGAGAATTATCCATTTAAAACGAGAAAGTTTGTGTTATGTACATATGTAACAAATCTGATGGCCTTCTTCAGGATCTCATTTAGGATATAGCCGCAAATACTGTGAGAAAGCTTTTTTCTCTTGGCTTTCCACCCACTGTTTCCCATTTGTCTTCTTCCTTCTAGATTAAAAATAGCTGGGCAGTGGTTGAAGACACAGGAGGGAGATATTTTCTCCCTCCTACTCTGCACAATACCGATCAAACTTAAAGCATGGAAGGCTACCATCCTTCTAAGTGTTGGTCCCATTGGTTTCTTAATATATCACACCAAATAATTTATCTTAATTGTTTTTTTGTTGGGAAAACCCCCCCAGAAACAAATGAATTTGGTTTGTTTAGGTTGATATGATTAGGGAAAGCAAAAGTAAGGAGGCAATAGCAGAAGCATCCCATGTTTGGATAGACCAGATTGCCCTGCTAGACCGGTTTCACCGGAAAAAAAAAACACTTAAGGAGGCAATATTTTCAAGCATGTTAATATATGCTTGAAATAAATGTTTTTAAGCACATTTCTTAAATGAGAGTGAGAACTGCTTTCTCTTTCCTCCAATACAGAAGGCAAGGCGCTTTGCCTATCTTAAATTTACCATGTTATTTGCAATGCAAACAGGTATCTTTTTTTTTTAAAAAAAAAAGTCCGAACTTGTTTTTCTAGCAATTTTGCCACAAGGTGCTAGAGCTAATTCTGGGGAGGTGAAGCGATTTTCTGTTAGCACCAAAGGCTTTTTTCTCTCTCCGCAATTCATCCATCATATGCAAATCTGTTCTATTTAAGATGACTGTGAACTGAACCAATTGTCTTATCATCTGGTATTCCTATCCAGTACTTCCAACTAGCCCTGTTATTTATAGAATGGCTATAATGATAACCAATCTGGTTCTGAATACTGTATGCCTATTGCTGATAGGTTTGGTTGTGCTGCCTTAAAACGAGATGCACTGACTTGTATTCTAGACCGGCTGGACTTTCATAGGCCACTAAAAACATTCTGAGTCATGCAAGTAGCAGACAGGAGGGATCTAGTTCTGCAGAAGCTGGAGGAGATCCAAGAGAAAAGGGAGTGTTGTTTTGCCTACTGTTGTGAATCCTACTGATGCCTTGAAAAATAGGGCTGGGTTGAATTAGTGTTTAAAGCTCATCTTTTCGGTGAGAAGTGGAGCAGTATCCTGGCTTAGAAGCAGTCTTCCAGGCATTACCAGATGCTCTGCAAATGCTCTTTCTTTCACCCTAGCTGGGAATTTACAGGAGCCTTGAAGGTGATAGAACTACAGATTTGACTTCATTATTTTATGAATATGAAATCCCAGCATGGGAATGAAGCAAGATTTAAAGCTGCAGTCATAAATATATTTACTAAGGAAAAAGCCCCAGGAAATACAGGGAAACTCATTTCTGAGGAAATATGCAGTCGTAAGTCTTCTGACTGTCATGAACGCTCTTCCTCACAGCACTCTTTAAGGTAGCTTCCTCAAAGCCAAACGGAAAGAATACAGCAATCTTCTAATGATGTGTGGTTTGACAGCCCCTGAATTAATGTTGATTGATTTATTTGTTTGCAAATTTTACATGGCAGCCTGTATTATATAAAACTACCATAGGCAGCTTACATCATACATCATAAAGATACAGGATTAAGACTCTTAACACATCACCAGTGCTACTATATTGCCCTCTCAAGAAAAAACACCAAACAATGCTAGGCTCCTCTCCCCTCCTGTCCAGTGTCTGAGGGAAAAGCCAGGTTTCAACAACCTTCCAGCTGACGCCACCAGAAGGGTAGGTATCCTTTATTTTGAGAATTTAATTGCCCTCAAAATGCAGATCAGGGGGATCTTCTAAGTAGAACAAATGGCTGTTACTGGAGTTCAAATTTGTATGCGGCAACCATTGACTGAGTATATAAATTGACCACTAGAAGCAAGAAATATAGAAACAGAGCTTAAGAGGCTGTTTACTTTGGTGTGAGGACTGAAAGGAGGTCATGAATCATCCTGATCACACCCCTGGCTTACTCCAAGGTTAACCTGCAACTTCACATCAAAAATGTTTGCAACTTCTGCTGACATAAGAGGAGCTTGAGGTCATTTCCAGCACTTTATTTCATTCTGGTAACGTCGCCACTCCACCAGTCACTTATCTTCATGGCCATTTTGTCTTGGGACTGCTGCCTCTGTCCCCCCCCCCCCCCGAAAAAAACTTCTCACATAAAGACTGAGTGCACTTTGCTTTACAAAGCTTGTCTCAGGCCTTCTGCCAGCCCCTTGTGTATATCATGTTTTGGAACACAAAACGCAATGGTTCCTATACAGGTTAGGCACTGGTCTACTAGCACTGAATAGTTCAAGACTTTCAGCTGCCATACAAAATTAATATAGTGGCTCCTTTCACTTGCATGGCCTGTGTTAGTCATGCAGAGAACCATCCCAGGTAAGTGCCAAAGAAGTAGCGCAACAGTGCCATATTTTCTGCTTTAACGCCATATTTGGCCAGAGGTTTACCAGTCTTACAGAAAAGGGTTGGACTGGTAAAAAGGTTTGCTATACTTCCTGTCATTTGGGATTTCTGATCAATAGGTCTATGTTCAAAAATCATGACACGTTACTGATATGTAGCATTTCTGCATAGCTTATTTGTTGCTTCGACATCATGAAAGGTAATTATAGCTTATTTATTTATTAAATTTATTGGCCACCTATCTTACCTCAGGGTAACTCTGTTTATGTCCCATAGACCCACCCATACTAACCCAAGTCCATCACAACAAGGACTTCTGCTGTTGCCAGTAATACCATCAAAGGAGGCATTCCTTTCTCCTCCTCCTGAATGGATAGATCTTCTATTCTGCTTTGTTGCCAAAGCAGAGTTGAAAATGTGATCATCGCTTCTTTTAAGATATTATAATGGCTCCTGCACTGGATAATAGCATTTTAGTACTATCCAGCAGGACTCGGCTTTCCTTGTCTAAAAGATTTGCTTTATTTGCATTTTTGTAACGTGCCTGTTTGTTAGACTGATATTTCCATGGTTTTCATCACTTCTTTCTTCCGGTTCAGCTCTTTCCCTTTCATTTTGACCTTGTACAGTTCAGGTTATTTATCAATTCATTTTCCCTCCATAAAGGGAAATATCTTTTAAGTGCTTAACTGGAGATAAATAACATGTTTTTCCTATTACTATTATTTAAAAAAAATGTTTAAGGATCTTCATCTTTGTTTTCTGAGGTTTTTGCGGGTGTTTGTATGTAGGTCTTTGGTCATTCGTGTTTTCTCCTGTGTAAAATTAGAAGTATCTGGGCAACATTTCAACGAAATCTCATCCGTCATCTTCAGGCTGGTGTCTTCAGCTTCGCTCGAAGAGCGAAGCTTAAGACACCAGCCTGAAGATGACGGATGAGATTTTGTCGAAATGTTGCCCAGATACTTCCAATTTTACACAGGAGAAAACCCAAATGACCAAAGACTTACATCTTCATCTTTATTTCATTTTTGTGAGGGCCACAGTCTCAAGATTTTCTTAGAAAGATTAGTCCAAAAGTTAGTATTTCTCATCCATGCATTTTTTCCACTGTATGAAGCTTTAAAAAAAAAAAAAAAGAGTTTCTGCTATCCATCAGCAAGAAAGCTGCCTCCACACTGGAGAAAATTATTTTTATGAACAAATGCAGCATGTGTCTTAGCCCAAACAAAAATCCTTTGAATTTTGCAAACTATGTAGTATTGACTTAAAGAAACTGGTTGGAATAACATGTAGCATTCTCACAGAAATGGCATAATCTGTGAGTAAAAGGGAAAGTGCAATGAAAGTTTAGGAGCGTGATGTACAGTTTTTCTCCTCTCAATCATTTTAGACTTCAATCCATATCCTTTGTAGCCATTGACAAAGAAATGCAGGATTTGTAGTCCAAACATCTGGATAACACCAGCCTGCCTAGTTACATCTTAAATACCTATGCCATAGTACTAAAAGCCCAGATTTTGGTGCTGAAAAGTATTTATTCTTTAAACTTTTTGTGTTTACTTGGGTGACCTTTAGACCTTCCTATTCATTTCTGAGTTAGTTCATTCAGCATAGAATAGCTGCTTTGTAATCCCTCACTAACAAGCTATTTTGAACCTTTATCAGTTGCTATATAGAACTTAAGCACTTCTCTAAAATATTCCAATTCTAAGGAAACTTGATTATATGAAAAAGCAGAAAAAGGAAACCAAAAGGAGAAATATAATTCTATTGTTACAAAGCATTCATCGTACAGCAGTATAATTTTAAGTGACAAATACTGAGGCCTACATATGTGAGAACAGGTCTAAGATTGTTAATTCAGGGATGAAAAACACACCTCTGAATGTTGCTGAGCTACAACTCTCATTATACCCTGCTATTGTACAACCACTGGAGGACTATAGGTTCCACAGCACTGTTCTAGCTGCTCATATATGGTAATATATATATTCAGAAAAAAATACTACTTTATTCAAATTGGGTTATTCCTATCATCCATCCTTCCATCCATCCACCTATCTACCTGATTGTAGCAATTATGTTCTTTCTTTTTTGAATCCTGTCATTCCAGAACTGCTTGTTTTCCAAGAAATCTTTCCACAATTCTCTTATTGCAACTGAGCTATGCATGAAAATGAAATGCATACGTGTTCTTCCCATTTATGCTTTACTTCATTTCTATCTCACCCTACTGGTCTCTCAGTCACATACTAGACATAATCTCAATAGGAGAGGCTGTATCATCTTGCTATACCTTCAATCCTTTACTTGGCAATAATATTTTATTTAATAATATTAATAATAGCTTATCTTTATTTTATTGTAAATTCGTTGTTGTGAGCCACCCAATCATCTAGAGTCAGGCATGCAGGTTTAATCCTCATCGTCATCTTCTTCTTCTTAACTAGAACATTCTTTCCAAACTGAAAAGAAACATGGTATATAATACATTTAAAATACCTACTGTTTTAATTTACCAGTAACAGTAACTCTCTCTCCTTTCCAAACCTGGTCACTAGACGAATTGCCGTATTTTGCTATATAGGTGTGTACGTGCAGCTATTCTTGCTTGTTCGGTTATTCTGCAGCTTTTCCGAGTAGCAACAAAGGGTGATATAAAGGTCATCATATGATCAAAACATACAGATCTTTATGAAGGACAGGAAAAGGAAAGTGCCCAAGGTCACTGGGAGATTTAAACGAATAACAACGGTCAATAGAACAAGCCCTGGCTATCTACTCAGAAGTAAATCCTATTGATTTGCCTGTGATTAACTCGTTGATAAACAGAGATACGGTTGCAGTTTAAATAATTAAAGTTTCTAAGTTTATGCGCTAATTACTTCGCCCTAACCTTCTCCACAACGGAGAGGTAAGAAGGGGGACGCACAAAAGAGAGGTACTACCACCGAAATACAAACCGGAAGCGAGTCGGGCTCGTTTAAAGCGGGGGACAGCACCAGGGAAGGTTTCCCTGACGGAGATGCCAGCGAGTCCTTCGCCTGAACCGCAGTAATTTCAGCGGGCAGGTCGGCGTCGGTCCTGGAGCTCCTCCTAATTCAGCTCGACCGTCTCCCGCGACGCCGGCAGCGTCGTTCCGGGTTTGTTTCTAGGTCGCGCGGCAGCCTGGTTGGTGGAGCCCGAGCGAAGCGAAATCTCAGCGAGCCGGCTGCCTGCTGGGGGGGAGGGGGAAGGGGGGCTGCTCCTCCTCCTCTCCTTCCCCCGCCCCATCCCTAGCCCCGCCCTCGGAGGCGCCGCGCGGCGCTGCCGTTGGGATGCGGGTGGAGGGGTGAGGGACGAGGAGCCGTCGCCGCTGCCGTCGCCTCAGAGAAAGCGGGTTGAGGCGCCGCTGCGGACTCGGAGTGGCGGTTTGAGCTCACGAGCGGCCCCTCCGGCGGCGCAAGCAGCCCTTCCTCGTCCCCCTCCCTTCCCTTCCTTCCTTCCCCCCGTCGCCTCGCTGTCGCCGTTGCCCTGGGGCCGGGCGGGCGACCGGGAGACCGCGGCGCTTGGATGCCTAGAGCTCGCGACAGAGACCTAGCCCCGAGCCCGCCATGGGCTGCTGCGGGAGCGCCGCCTCGCAGGTAAGCGCGGGAGAGTGGCTCTCTTGACAGGCATACACCCCCCCCCCCATCACAGCCTGGCATCCTGTTTTTTTCAGTCGTGGGGCTTCTCCC
>JANHFM010004296.1:21689-36493 GCA_032468115.1 Grayia smithii
ACACATATCTATCTATCTATCTATCTATCTATCTATCTATCTATCTATCTATCTATCACTAGGAAAGCATTTGTCCGGCAGAGCCTTTGGGGTTCTTTTTCCCCCCAATAAACAAAAAAAATCTAATAATTAGTAAGAGAAAGATGACAGCTGTCTGATTTCTTCAGCATCCTCCCCATCTTCCAGTGTTGGCTTTTGGTATCCTGCTCAGTTCTTTGTCCTTCATTGAACCAGAATCTGAACTTTTATTGGCCTGTTGCTTGCTTGTTCCACATTTGGTTTTCTCCTGGGTGTGGAATCTTAGAACATCTATTGCTCGTGGAAAGCCTCTGGTTTGAAATACCTTATTTTGAATATGCTTCGAGATATTAAGAGTATCCTTTGTTTTCCTCCTTCCCAGTCTTCTGCTCCTAGTTTGCTTTTTACATTATTGTTTAATAATGATTTGGGTATCAGTTCTGCAACTCTTAAAAAAGATGATGATGACAAATCAATTCATAACTATATTTTCTTTAATTTGGGCAAATCTACTTCCAAATCTGTCTCTCATCAATATCCTACAATTCCTTTAAGTTCAATATGTTTGGTATGATATGACCATTTTATCTTTGCAAAGTGTGATCAGTGGGTTATAGCTGTAACCCAGTGAGGATTACCTACATTGAGGTAAAATATTGCAGTTCCTGTATCATATTGCTTTCTTCCAATATCCAGTTGTCTTATCTTTTATGTTCCCTTAAGATCTCAGGAATGGCTATCATAATAATAATCTCTGTGTGTATATTTTTTGTAATAGTTACCTGCGCAGAATAAGGATAGAAGTCATAACATTGATTTGATTCATTTGTGTGTTGTTGATGGTGCATTCATAGTTTTATTTTGATTCAGAATGAGGATGGAATTTGTTGAAATTGAACATTTGAAGCCCTCAATCACTAACATTTTCTTGGTGGAAATAGAGTTGTTCCAACTTCAAAATACTGAAAACTGTCCATTTTGTGTTCAAAACACTTTTTCACTTATCAGGATGGTAATCAAATGTAACATTAGAAAAAGTTCAAAACAAATATTTTGCATGCACCTATTTTTAATTTGAATTAGTATTTATGGGCACAAGTTGTTAGAAATGCCCTAAAAACCTTTCCAGGAGGAGTAACCTTAAGTGAAATAATTATCTTATTCTGAAATAATGTTCTCTTGAGTCTTCCAGGTATTTTTGTAGTTTTACACAGTGTTTTACTGAGCTATTGGAAATTTTCTTTCTCCAATGATAGGCATAGTTAATTAGTTCCAGACTACCATACTTTCTCTGTTTTTCTGTGCCTTTCTATATAAAAAGCAGTTTGTCAGTGAGTCTCTCCCACTATCATGTTTCATTTATGGCTGTAGAGGGTGGCTGTAGAGAGAAACTTCAATCGAAACATGGAACTGGTAGTTTATTACATAATAACACTTCATATATTTGGGTGTGGTTGGAAACTACATGTAGTAGATATTCTACATTCCAAATTTTGGGGTTTTAAATGTATAATGAACCAGCATTTTGATGACTACCATGTCTTATTCAAATGGAGGTATGCGAGGGGGAGAAATCAGATCATCTCTGAAGATGAAGTCAAGCTATTGTGTTAGATCATAAAGTACTCTATTCCTTCTTGCTAATTTAAACTTTTTGTTTTAATAGATGAATAAATGAGAACTAGTCAGTAATTTTTCAGCTTGATACCAAATATACTTGTCTTTTATTTCTTCTTTGTCAAAATGCCTGTTAAAGTAGTTTGGCCTTTCTTTTGTTATCATTTGTTTGATTTTTCTGAAACAAACTACTTGTATTAGTGCCCATTACATAGTGTTCATGTACTTCAATTATGAGATTGTGCATTCTGTGGTTTTGGATTTTGCAATTCTGTAAATAGTCATGCCATGTGGCAGCAGTAGATAATGAGCCATTAGATGGGATTTTTTTCTGTTCTCCTCCAATAACTCTGTTCTGAGATGACTGAAAAAGAGCAATGGCTTAGTTAGTTTTAACAAATTCTTGATGAGTGTTGACTTAAAGCATAGCATCAATTGTTCAGACTGTGTATTATCTTTTCTACAACCTCCCCCCCCCCCCCAATTCTTTACCTGCTTACCAGCTTATCAACACATTGGATTTTCTTTTCTTGTGGAGCTTTCACTTCAGGTTGAATTGGTTCTCTGTCTTTTGACCTATTTGCCAGTGTCACTTCTGTCAAATTGCTACATTTTTCTTACTTAGACTATCATCGTTGTAAAGAAAAGCAGTGATCTATTCTGTGCATTCACTAATAATAACTGCATCCAGTTCAATCTTTGTGCTTAATACAAAGCTTTCTGCAGGTAGTATATACTACATCAATTCTTCTTGAACCTTTTGTTCATATGTTCTGTCTCCAAATGATTGTTTTTCTTTATCCTTCACTCCTTCAGTGTTCCATATATATTAATATTGAGTATAAAGAGCATAAAGACCTTTTCAAAATATCCTTATCCTGATTTATATTTAAATATTTAAACTATTATTTATATCTGAATTTAATGATTGCTGGGAAATTGTTGGAAAAATTGCCAATGCATTCAGAACAGTATTCATATAGATTTTTAATCTCTTATCTATTCACGTAAAGCATTTTAATAATTATCTCGACATACTGTTTTTATTTCTGTTTTTTCCTAAACTTTAAACTTTATCCTGATATTTTTTAATCCAGCTTCATTTGAAACATTGTCTATCCCACTCAATTCATTCTGTGGAAATAGTCCAGTCAAGTTTTGATGCTGCCATTTTATTTTTCTACTTTGCAAAATGTCAAATTTCATTTTAAGTTTTCATGGCTGGATTTTTTCCTATAGTAACATAATCTTTAACAGTTATTATAAATTATGTAATATATTATGGTAAATCTTAAAAATCCCATTTTCAATTTAACACTTTTGTAATCTCTTTAAATGCTGAAATCCCTCTTCCAGTAAACATTCTGAATTTAACCAGGGAATGGGATGGGAAGATTCTTTGTGAAGAAAAGCAGAACATAAATGAAACATACATATCTTTATCCATATCTATACTCAGTATAGATACTATACTCTCATTGGTAGATGTGTTCCCTTCTTTTCTTGAAAATGACATCCTAAATGTAACCATTTCACCTTGCAGCAACGTATTTGTAATGACTAAAATGAAAGGGAAGGTCAAGCCTATCTGAAAGCAGCAGTCTTCATTCTCACAATATGTTTGTTAGGTGAAAAATCCAATGTATACATGAATTAATTTAGTCACTGAAGAAAATCATACCTTGAAATCCTTAAAGGGGGTAAGGTATAGCCATAAATCTTATTTTCATTCCCTGATGAACAGGTACTTGTTTGCTTTCTGGATAAATTTTCTATGGTACAAAATTATATGACACAGAAAATTCAGGAATCCCTAACTTTGTGGGCCCCATTCAAATGAGAACATTTGAATACTGAGTGCATGAAACTTTCTCAAAATTGCAATTCGAGTGTTACCAATCACACACAACACCAACATATCAAAGGGCAAACAATCCACTGAGCAGCACTCATTCTTTAGTTTATTTGTTAAGAATACTGTACTTCTGGGACCCAGAGGCATTGATGGCATTATAGTACAGACCATGCTTGAAGCTTCCATGTTTTGCAACATGGAAGCTTGCCATTTGTTGCAGTTGTTCTGGTTGCTTTTTAATTGACTAAAAAATCAGGAAGGATGGAGAGTTTAATCGTGCCAAGGAACATGTCTATAAATACCGTGTTTCCCTGAAAATAAGACCCTGTCTTATACTTTTTTGAACCCTGAAATAAACGCTTGGCCTTATTGCCATGCGCTCAAAAGCCCGATTGGGCTTATTATCAGGGGATGTCTTATTGTGGGGGAAACAGGGTATATTGTCATACCCAATATCACATTGGAGACCCAGATAATAATTTATTATCATTGCCTAACAATTGGTTACATCCGTAGGCTAGAAACTGGGAGAGCATGAGTTCTATTCCTGCCTTAGGCACAAAGCCAGCTGGGTGACTTTGGGCCAGTCACTTTCTCTCAGGCCTAAGAAGATGGTCATGGCAAACCATTTCTAAAGAACCTTGCCCAAAAAATTGCGGAGACTTACCTAGGCAGTCTGTGAGAATCAGATATGATTGATTGGAAGCAAAAAATCCCAATTAACTTAGGTTATGTAGAGCTTAAATTTATTTTTTTCTAGTAATCCCAACTATTTGTGTGTTTTAAATTTAAAAGTGGGGTGCATATGACACATACTTTAATAGTTGCACATTTTTCTAAAGTCCTTGACTGTGACATCTTTGCAGCATAGGGCTATTAGAAGCAGTGGAGAAATTATTTTATTATTTTAATATCTAAAGCTGCTTCCTGCAGAGAAAGACAATATAAAGTTCTCACGTAATTTACAAATCGAAGATTTTTTTCCCAGTCCAGTACCCTGGAAATTTCCTTTACTGGAGGAATTAAATGCACATATGTGTGAACATATACACAGTGTATGTTCTGCTATTCGGTTCTTATTTTTCTCTTTGCTACTAATCTATATTATTTAGTTTATTCTGCCAGCTATTTATTTGACTTCTGCCACTTACCGGTAGCCATTTAGGACTAAAGATGGTGGAAACAGTGCAATATGTGTAGGTCTAAGGATGCTAATATTAGTTGAAAGTGATGGCAAAAATTCCCTCTTGGTACAAATGGAAATGTATGTTTGACTTAGGCATTTTTAAGGCAGGTTAAAAAAAAGAGTATTGTTGTCTTACCTGTGAATGGCAATATACAGAATGTAGAATAACAAATTTATACAAATTGTAGTTATCCAGGATACATGGCTAGCAGTAAGATAATTGAATTTGTTATTTTCAGAAGTAAAATTTTCATGGAAAGCTTATGAATTGTCTGGATTTCCATCAGAAAGTATGCATATCTGTTGGTTTGCTTATTCCTTTTCCATTTTTGCTAGGAAGTTGCAGGGTCCAATTTTTGATTCCGAACTTCGAAATAAAACTGAACATGCAGAATTAATACTATAATAGCTTTATAGCAATGCTTTTTCTGTAGGCTTTTATCATCAAGTATATCAGCTATACAATATAGCATATGTCTGGCTATTTTATAAATCAGTAAGGATTTCTGATGCCTAATTATTTAACAATGATTGTAGCAAATGACCCCATCTATCATTACATTAAAAGTGGAAAAGGCTTGAGGTAAGCAAAATGTAGTTGTTTTTTGTGTGATCAATGAATTTTGCTCAGAAAATGAATGCTGCATTTTAGAATTCTTAAACTGAATATAGAATCAGTGAATAATTCTTGATATTTTAAAGTAAAACACAGATCCCATGTAGGGAAACAAAAGATCTTCTTGTATGTTGCTCAAGCATTTGGGAGAAAAGGTTGGATATAAATCTAATAAATAAATAAATAGTGTTTCTAAAGTTTACTCATAATTAGTCTAGACAATATCTACAAAGGATATTCAAAATTATAGAAATATAATGTATTAGTTCTGAAAGTGTTGAATTGCTTCAAACGCTAATAGGATTAATATAGTTTTCTCATGCAATTTTCCTGAGATACCTAGATTTATATTATGTATATTTATATTTACAGTACAATTTTTTTCAGATAAACAGTTTGCCAACTTGTTATTTTTCTCCTATACTATGGTTATCATAGAATTATAGTATTAAAAAAGACCTTGGAGATCTTCTAAGCCAACTCTCTGTCTAGCGCAGGAATCTTGAAAATCTCTAGTGATGGAATGCCGATGACTTTAGTAGATCGGCTATTCCACTGATTAAAACTCTCCTAGTTAGGAAATTCTTCCTTGTTTCAACTTTGGATCTCTTACTGTAAAGATTTCACCATTGATTCTTGATTCCAGTGTTCTGGAAAATAAATCTACCCATCTTCCCTGTGACATCTGTTAATGTTTTGGAAGACTGTTACCATGTCTCTCCTCAGCCTTAACTTCTTTAGGTTAAGTATACCTAAATCCTACAAATTGTTTTTTTCTGGGATTTAGCCTCCAAGACCTTTACCATCTTTGTTGCTCTTCTCTGCCCTATTTCCAGTTCCCCAGTGTCTTTTTTTGTATTAAGGAGACAAGAGCTGGATACTGTATTCAAGGTGTGCTCTGAACCAGTGCAGCCACAGAATGGTTTTATCATTTTCCAATATCTTGACAGTGTAAATCACTAGGAGTTGCTTGGCTGAATCTTATCTGATTCATTTTTTAATTTTTAAAAAAAATATTTATATCCATCATCATCATCATCATCATCATCACCATCATCATCATCATCATCATTATTATTAACAAATACTCAAGGATATGAATATATCCAATATAACTTCCTCCTCATATTTTCCCCTCAACAGTTCTATGAAGTGGGTTAGGCTGAGAGAGTGAATGGCCCAAGGCTGGCTTTCATGGTAAAGGCAGGAACTCATGATCTTTTGCTTTCTAGCCCAATGCCTTAACCATTGGACCAAACACAATTGGGGCTTTCACAGATACGACTGGTGGTCAAAATCTAAAATTGTATTTAAAAAGAGGTGTCTAAAATTGCCCCAACTACAAATGGAACTGGAAAATATTTCTTGGGGTAAGAAAATAAAAGTCTATGCTGTATTAAAGTATCTTACAACATTCACAGCAGGAATATAATAAATTAAGAATGTATGTTGTAAATTCAAGTATAAATTTTCATATTAATATGCAGTTGTTAAATATGTGATTCCCCCTCCCCCTTATATGTATATAAGTAAGATTTAAAGCCACATAAAACAGGGGAGCCATCAGAGCCAATAAGATTTCCTTTCTGGATCCTTGTTATCAAAATACAAAGATGAATCTAATTCTGATAATTGTGAGACTGGACTTTAACACGCTGCAACAGAGCAAAACACAGGGATTTTCTTTATTGTCCATTTATTTGAAATGGCCCTCCCCTCCTTATGTGAAAGGAGAGATATGAATGGCTTTGGTTTTAACTTCTAATAGCCATGTCATACAAATAGTAGAAGACATTAATAGAAATCATAGTCCACTTGAGTGGATGGCTATCTTAAAGCTAAATAATAACTTTAAAATATGTAAAATACTTAACCCAGTCAGAGCACTTTTTCTAAAACACTATACTAAGCAAGTCATTATGGGTTCAGATTGCTGTCTTTTTTCATAGTATTATTTACAACCTCCTAGCCTTAAGTAGTAGTTCTTATCCATTATTAAACATGTTGATGGACTGTGTATGTTTCTCCATATGAAATTTACCCCAGATTTATATTTCCTTTACTTATAAGTTACTTCTATAGTGTAATCCATGTTTTCTAAATTAGAAAGATGGATTCCTTTTGTAAATTAATCCAGTAAATCTTTGGGACTATTTAGGACGATATTTAATCCTTAGTTTTTAGAGAAAATTATTTGTGTTGCAAATACAGAACATGTAGAAAACAACATTGTTTTATAAATTTTAACTGGCTGCTAAAATTGTTCTTGAAATAATCCAGAAACATTAAAATCCACTATAAATAAAGCACATAAACTGATATATTTTAATTGTATAGAAATGTATGTCTCTCTCCTCATTACTGCATCCATATATTATCCTGGTCATAATTCTCTTTGAACTCAGACTGATTTCTGAGCAATCAGTTCAAGGTTTTAAGAGATATGTGACATAGTGAAATACATATACCCAGACATTTATTTTTTCTTTCATCCACTCACTTGAAAAAAAACAAAAAAATAATAATAATACACGCTGAATAATAAATAAACATGAATGGGTTTGTGAGTTGTAGAAAATGATTTTATACATGCTGACCTAGAACTTTTTAAATGTTGAAGATATATTTTCCATTAATTACAAATTTTAGCATAGATCCCTAATAAAGAGATACTAAAGGCAGAGACAGTTTGATCTAGTGGTTAAGGCATCAAGTTAGAAAGCAAGAGACTGTGAGTTCAAGTTCTGCCTTAGTCATAAAAGCCAACTGGGTAACTTCAGACCAGTCACTGTTACTCAGCTCAACCCACCTCACAGGGTTGTTGTGTGGAAAATAGGAGGTAGATGGATTGGACATGTATGCTGCCTTGAGTTAGGCGGGATATAAATAAAACAAACAAAACAAGCATTTTTAATGTATTTACCATATTTTTGGAGTATAAGATGCACTTCCCCCCCAAAAGAGGGGGGGAAGTGTCTGTGTGTCTTATATAGCAATTGTTGCTGAAACCCTGCCCACTTGCCGGTCCCCATGCTTCAGCCCTTTTTGGCCTCTGAGAGTCACGTTTTCAGCCTCCGCATGCCTTATTAAAGGCCCGTTCCAGGCTGTGGGGATCACCATAGCCCATTGCTGCCTCCCCATGTTGTGTTTTTGGCCTCTGTATGCCCTGTTTTTGACCTCCGTGCATCGCATTTTTGGCTGGTTCCAGGTGGAGGGGATTGGCTGTGGCAATTCCTGCTTCTTGTAACCGTCCAAAACATGATGTCTAGAGGCTGAAAACATTGCATGCTAAGGCCAAAAATGCGATACGTGGAGGCCGACAACGCGATGCATGGAGGCAGAAAATGCGATGCGCAGAGGTGGAGATAGGTGGCAATGTGCTGTGGCGATCCACGCAGCTTTCAATGAGTCTAAATTGGAGCATGCAGAAGCCAAAAATGGGATGCACGGAGGCCAAAAACGCGACGTGTGGAGGTGCCGATGGGCTGTGGCAATCCCCGCAGCTTGGAATAACTGATTGGCGGTATTCCGGGAGGTGGATCCAACTGCCAATCAAGTGCTCATGCTGAATCAGGCTGCAATAACGTGCTGAAGCTGACCAGGCTGTTTGGTGTTTGCTGCAAGGACACTAGCCAGATGAATACCGATGAATGCTGGTAGGCAGAGGCAGATTTTTTTTTTCTTGTTTTCCTCCCCAAAAACTAATATGCATTTTATACTCTGGAGCATCTTATACTCCGAAAAATACATTATATAACAGTGGTGGCGAACCTTTTACTTACCACATGTTGAACAGGAACATGCTTTGCGCACTGCACGAGCTTGTGTGCCATCAGCAAGAATGCGTGGCTCCTCCCCATGTGCTGTGCGCACAACCGCACCATTTGCGCATGCACACAGCTTTTATGCATGCACCCACCCTGCGCTGTGTGTGCAGTCACACAATCTGCGCATGCACACGCTGTGCAACAGTTGTCCCGCGTCCATGCTCAAATGTGTGTATGCGCAGAAGAGTTCCGAAGATCAGCTGGGTCCCCTGAATTGCACACATGCGCACCAGAGGCCTGAATAGTAGATGGGGCACGCGTGCATGCACAGCTTCAGTTGAGTTTGGCGGCGGCTCGCATGCCCAGAAAAAATGGCTCTGCTTGCCACTTCTGGCACGCGTGCCATAGGTTCGCTAACATGGGTATATAACCAAATGGCAGACAAATACTGACTTCTGGAGTTCACAGGTCTTTCTAGTGTAACAATGAAAAGATTGTTGCTGCCATTTCTTCAGTAATTATAGAAAATTAGACATAGGAAGCAAACTTTTCTTCCTTTTTATGACCTGAGTTGGTCAGATAGAGCTGTCCATGCAGTTGTTGATTGGCCCTTCTTCAATTGCTTTGGTATTATTTCTACTATGTCTGGTTGTATTAGAGACATGATCCTCACCTTCTCCTGCCAAACTTATTGTTTAAGTAAAATTTCTTGTTGCCAGTGACGACCAGATAACTATTAAAATAAAGTATTGAATTCATCTGATTTGTTACCAAAATAAACAAAATATTTGACATTGGAAATATTCCAGTGAAGAAGTAACACAGTGACAAACAGAGAAAGAAGAAATTTGAGATCTAAAAAAACTGGACATGCCAGAGTCTAGAAGAGATAATGGGTTAGCATTTTTCAAAAAGTGAAAAAAAATATTAAAAGAGAAAGAATATTCACCTTAACCAATGATAACAACAAAAATAGTTCTTTGGAGCAGCTTTGTTCTCTCTGCCTTAAATTAAAAACCCTCCTGTCTGGAACAAGGCTATTTAGTTGTTTTGTAGAGAACATGTTTAGCGTTAAATATTAATATTCTGCAGTACATTTCATCTCAACCTCTACTTCAACCATATACTGTACATTATCCTCCCAATATTCCAAAAACAGCATAAAATTTCTTTTTATTTACTGCATTGTGTTATAATGAGTTCTTTAGTTTTTTATTTAGTATATTGTATTACCCTAACCAATTTGATTGAGTAGTTTGCACAAAGATTTGCAAAATGGAGCAGTTTGTTTCTAAAACATTTTGGTTTTTTTTTTCCTGGAATATTGTCCCTCCTTCCCAGTGTTAACATTACTGGATGGTTCATTCATTTCCATGTATAAATTTTTCTGAAGAGAAAATGTTTCATGATGTTTCAGACATTATTAGGTCCAATGGTTGTTCTGTTTTGCATATTTTTTTATTCATGAAGCTCTGTATAGTTTTGTTTTCTTTTAATGACCCTGCAATCCCTTGCTTTGGGGTGGGGGTGGGGGTGAGGTGACTGATTGGAGCTGAGCGTTTGCCTATGCAGACTTTGCAGCAGTTGCAAATAAGAAATGTTGCATGGTGCAATGGTGCAATGGTAAAGACATCAGGCTAGAAACTGGGAGACCATGAATTCCAGTTCTGCACAAAGCCTGCTAGATGATCTTGAGCCGATCTCAACCCCAGGAAGGAGGCAAGGGCTCTTGAAGAATCTTGCTAAAAAAAAACATGGCCATAGTCTCAAGAATCACACAATTGAACTGAAGTAAAAAAATATCTTTTTGCAGAATTGAGGTTCAACTAGCTGAAATGCTCTGTGGACACTTTATAGGGATGTGCATGAAAAGAGGAGGGGGGAAGTATTTTGTTTCAACCCCAAGTACATTTGAGTGTTTTACCAAATCATTCTGAGTTGGCTATGGTTTGGTAGAACTGGTACTGGAACATGTTGGTTGTTCTTGGGGCAAATCAAGATACAGAGGGTTCTTGTGGAGGCAAGCAAGGTCTCACCCCTTCTTTTCTCCTCCTCTTCCTCTGCACGGCCAGCCTGTTGATCTTTGCAGCACCTTAACTTCCCTTTCTTCCTGAGCCATGTCCTTGTCTTCAAGCATAACCAGCCAGTTGCCTTCCCCACATCATCCCACTGCATGTCTTTGCTTATCCCAAGGATACCAGCGGTAGGGAAAGGAAAGCACTGGGAGGATTACAGATGGGTAGGCTGATTGGTTATGCTGTACTTGAAGCCAAAGACAGTGTCATTATCATCATCAGCAACAGCAACAGGAACAGCAGCAATTAATATGGCTTCAAGTGCAGCATATCCAATTTGTCCTTTCCTGTTTCTCTCCCCCCTCCCCCCCCAATGCTTTTCTTTTCCTGCCTCTTTGCTGCTGCCTTCAATATCCATAGTTCAGGTGTGGCATATCCAGGTAACCCTTCCATCCCTCTTCCCATCTTCCCAGCACCTTTCTTTTACTTTACTCTCCCCCTTCTTGGTGATGTTTTTAGTTTTATCCTTTTTCTTTCTGAAATCATCTACTTGACATGAACAACCCATGTTCTGTGCATGGAAGATTTTGCATATCCCTTGCTTCTATTAATAGGTAACCAGATGGGGAAGCTTCAGATTAGCTATTAAGGTGATACAGTATTACTTTATCAATCTCTGTTACTATAATTTCAAATTTCTAAATTAACTCTCGTGGAGCATGCTCCTTAATAGAATATTGTTTTCTGTAGAGTTTTATTAGGTTAGATAAAACTATGTTGGATGATAGATGAAGGATTTGTCACAACTAATTATTATGGTGTGAACATACTGACTATATACAGTACTTTGTAATCTACGAAGTACATAGTAAATACTAGGGCTGTGCAATGTTTGGAATTAGATTGTCTGTAGATATTCTTCATCCTGGTGGAGACAGCAGCCAGGAATGGGTTGTTTTCATCTGTTCAAATTGAAGGACTGAGCCTGTAGAATTTCTTAAGTCCTGCCCCTTCCTGTTAGGGGCTCCAGCTTTTTTCTCAGTTCTTCAGACTGGACAGACGTGTAGGAAAATCCCCTTCCTTTGCTGGGGTTGTTTCTTCCTATTGTAGAATTTTCTTTTTTTTTTCTAGGTGTACTGTTTCTTTAAATTGCCTTTTTTTTCTACAGTTGAGCTGGTGCCTTGCCAGCTGACTTCTGCTCTCCCCTCCCGAGCAGGTAATTAATTTAATTGTTATTGCCTGGTGACCCCGTTGAACTGAAGGCGTTCCGGGGTTGTTGTGGTTCTTCGTGCTCCTGTGGGAGTGGGGAGAGCAGTCGGGGGGGCGTCTTTTAGAGGTTGGTGGAGCTAAGGGAGCTTTGCGCTCCAAAACGGGCTGGTCGGGCAGCCTATTTTCGGTTCTAAACTTGCTGCCTGACATTTTGTATTGCTGGAGGAGCTTCGCACTCCCGCAGAGCAATAGGGTGGCTGGATTCCACCTGGCCTTGCCGCTGGACCTTGCAATTTGATGGAGGAGCTTCATGTTCCCATCGAGACTGTCGGGCAGCCTGAAATTCAATCCTGAAGTGCCGCCCAACATTTTGGCTTCTCGGAGGAGCTTCGCACTCCTGAAACACTGCCTGCGGTTTACAGGGCATTGCCCAAAGTTTCCAACTCAGCAGCGGCAAGTTTGGAGGTCCCTCAGGCCTTCCTGCCTCACAGGACCTTTGCAAGTGTCCACACCGCTTTTTGGAAGCCTCTGGTTTCTTTCCAAGCTGGCCGCCATTTTGGGCCTTGTTTCTTTCCGAGCATCTTTGCCAGTTAGGCCTCAGAGGAGATTCAAGAAAGCTCTCTTTGGCCCTTGGAGTCTGGATTTTTACTGCAGCCTGCCCTCCTTACAGCCTGGCCTTTGTTCTGGAATAGAAAACCATGTGATTGGCCTCGAGGCTTCTAGCCACGTGGAGCAGCCATTTTGAGGTGGCTGCCTAGGCCTGTTCCTTTCAGGGCCTATTACCCTGATTGACCTTAGCTCTTTTGCTCCTATTGGGGCTTCAGCTTACTTCTCGACCAGTATTTTTCGTTTTATCTATATAGATTTATATAGATCTTGGATATTTTAAAAAAAATATAGGAGAGTGGGTGAGAGAGATAAATCTGAAATAATAGAAGGGGTCAGTATAGAAGGGGTTACCCACTGACCTCCGGACTGCTCCTGACCTCCGCTCCTTCCACCATGACCTGAAGACGTGACTGTTCCAGCAGATCGACTGACATGATCGGGTTTTTAATGTAATATTTATCTATTTTTAAACTGTTTCTAATATGACTTCTAAATTATTTTTATGTATATTGTTTTTAACTTTGTGAGCCGCCCCGAGTACTTCGGGAGAAGGGTGGCATATAAATTAAATTATAAATAAATAAATAAATAAATAAATAAATAAATAAATAACTGTATTATTCCATCTAAATCCAGTCTCCAGTTCTTCAAAGTCACAGGAGAGAAAAAGATAAGTTTATTGTTTTACCAAATTAAAATGATCTGATTTTGCTTTTTAATACTTTAAAGGTTTATATGTGCTATTTTCTTCCATATTGATATAGTCTTACTTAGACAAGCCTTCAGCTTGGTGCTCTTAATAGTGAGAACAAAACAATGTGGTTGACTCAACTGTTGTTCAAAAATGGGTGGTATACTTGAGCACATATTTGTGATATGACATAGGATAAAAGAAATCAAATAAAATAGTACAAATATTTTTCCAGTCTTATTTCAATTATATATTCTTAAGTGCAATGTCATACCCTCAAATTCTATTTATTTTCTTGCCAGCATTATCAAATTAATATAGAAAGGTGATAATTTCTTTAAATAATAGGGACAATGGAAATGCTGTTTTATTTAATTCTTTTCTAAGGCAAGTAATTCTTCTAAGGCAAGTAATCACAGTAAAAAATAAGGCAAGGCAAGAATGCAACCTCTCTCTGCAGAATTATACAAAGTTTAATACTGCATACATCTGATTTGATACAGCAGAGTAATTGATTGGATATAATTGGCTATAACAGTCCTTTATGAGTCAGTGATGTCAGCTAGGGAGTGGATTCTGTGATATAATGGGGGCAGTACTACAAAGACAATGGTTTACTGAGAGAACAAAGACAACATTATATGAACATAGTTACTTGCTAGGCTCTAGAGGTTCGTTTTAAGAAGTTTATCTTAAACTTTCCTTGGTTCCCAGAGCAAATGCCTGCTCCTAGTATCTTCTAGGTTTATCATCATTCCTTGGCTTTCTATCTTTTGTGGCTGATCTGACAGTTTTATTATATTTAACTCCCTGGGAAAGTAATTAGGGAAGAGGGATGTTTTCCTTTGTTTTACTTCTTCAAAGGAACGCCATATTTTCTCCTACATAGAACTGCAGATTGCCCATTTATACTGTATAGTGTGTCCCAAAGATAACAAATATATGGACTGATTGCAGTTAGATTTTCTGTAACTTTTCACTCAGACAAAAATAAGTTTCTATTTAATCTCTCTAATCTTGGGTGCCACACATTTGTGTAGAATCTTTTAATGAAAAAAACGATAGCACAGTGCTTATCTTCATTTTTGTGTTTCCATTCTAGCCACTTGCTTGAATTATTTGTAGCTAAGTATTTCTATCTTCCATAGAATTAACACCAAAAAATGATGTCCTTATCATCATGGGGGATTGGAATGCTAAAGTAGGAAGCCAAAAGATAAC
>JANHFM010004296.1:42735-52917 GCA_032468115.1 Grayia smithii
ATAGAAAACAATCTTTTGATAGATTTTTACTCCAGAAGCATTTTATTAAAATAAATTTGATAAAAAACAAAAAAATCTGATTTTTTTGATTTTTTAAAAAAAATCATTGATTTTTATCCACTCTGCACTGAGGTGATATGTGTGCTCACACAAATGATTAGTTTTGCAGCATGTAATAAAAGTTTGTGAAAGTGATGGTACAGAAGAGGAAGGTCTGCTATCACAGCTGAGTTATCACTGAGTTGGGATGATCTTTCATCACTGTGTGGCTATGAGAATTGATGAAACATGAATCTTCTGGAGTAGTCTCTGAGTTGATTGGAAAGATGAAGCTGCTGGGATCACCAAAGCAGCAGTGGCACCAGTAACAGAACAGGAACAACAATCAGGCTGTTTGGCATTGGTTAAACTACTATCTAGGTACTGTTGCTCAGCTGATGAGGATTTGGCAGTGTGAAGATGTCAATGAAATTGCGTTATGTTTTTTGTGGTTGTGGGAAAGACAATAACAGTGAAATATTTCTAGACTGACCTTGAGATACTGTAGTTGGTTTGTACTTTTTTTTTTTGATGTTGAGGGATGAGTGTTGATTATTGTGTGGTCCCCCATTCTCCCTTGTGTGAGAGTTGAGGGAGAAAAGTGCACACCATATTCCCCATGAAGATTGTTATTTTGTTTACCTCTGATTACTTGGGTCAGTATGGCACAGCTAGGAGAAGTGGTATCATCTGGTTTTTGATGAGGTATGGATATGGGTGTGGCACAGAATATAGGTTGCTGATTAAAATGAAGGCTATGGAGTCCTGGAAAAAGGTACCCTTGACATCTGACCATTAAGGTAATTGAATGGTTGGTGTGTTATTGACCCTTGGAGAAAGGGTAGGGGTGGGCGGATGTTGGTGGTTTGGGTGGGGGGACAGAAAAATGACAGGTGATAATATTATGGTAGTGACAGACAGAGGGAGATATGGTATGCTAAACCCCACAATGGTAAAAGACAAATGCAAAGAAAGACAGTGTTATCATTTACAATAGTTTGTGCATCCTTAAAAAGTCTACAAGGCAAGTTAGTATTCTGAATGCATATGCATTTGTGTGCATGCCTCAAAGCAAAATGAGGAATGAAAGTTCTCCACAGATTCCGCAGTGCTAGCCGCTCTGCATTCATGGTACAAAACTGCATGTCCATTTCACACCTTTTAAATAGATATTTATGGTGACAATGTTTGAATAGAAGAGATTTTATTTATCTTCAAGAAAGAAAAGAGGCTTGTTGTATTTCAAAGTACAGTAAGTCTTTACCATTCTGTTCATCCATTTGTTATATGGACCAAATTGGTCTAAGCCCCTCTAGCTCTCTGCAAGATATACTTCTGCTTCTTGAAAAAAATCTTAGATAATTTTGCTTTTTCCTAATATGGCTGTAAAAGATTCCTTTAAAAAAACCTAAAGATTTGTAATAAACATTTAGGAAAAAAAGGAAGGGGGTATGAAATAATTATGTGTACAATTCATGAACCTGCGCTAAAACCATCTGCTATCTTGGCTGCTGAACAGATGGAGAAATGTGTGTGGCAATCTCAGGGAAATGAAAAAAAAATGTGGAATGTAATAATAGTTACACTACATTACAGCAATACTATTCATGAGCCAAGATAGAATTCTAACTTTCTGTACTTCAAAACGTGACAGATGCATTGTAGGATGTAAGAAACAACGCATTGAACAAGCAGTTATAATATCCTGTATCATATAATGGTATATTTTGTAGTTAAACCAAGTACCACCAAAGAGCTATTGTTACAAGGAGAGTATTTAGTTCATATGGAACAGATATCCAAACTCATCAATTAATTCCTATATTTTGTTGTATTAAAATTTCATTTTTCGTGAAATACTTAATTAGCAAATTAATAAATGTGTGTGTGTGAGTGACTTGGTCTAATGATACATTGATAGCCTTGATGAATCAATAGGAGCCAAATCACTTAATTTAGGCTGAGATTTTATCTTGTCTTTTCTGCTTCTTCAAGGCCTGCTGAAAATAAAAATCAAAAGTATGAGCATTGTATTTACACCTGTGAGCTGGAAGACATACAGTGGCCTTTATCATTTTAATCCAGTGCTAAGGTTTATTGAGTGCTGAAGCAATGTCCATTAGTGAAGGATTGGATAGTAGAAGAACACTGCTTTCCATTTAATGAGGTAGTTTATTCATATCGAAGTAAAAAAGCTCCTCTTTGGAAAGTTAGAAAACATGTTCAAAAATATTTTTAGCCCAACATTTTCTTAATATTTTCAAGTTTAGAATCTCAGTTTTTAGACATACACAGAGAGACACCTAGAAGATCCTTCATAACAATCCCATAGATGTTCCCATAGTTGCACCTTTACCTCAAAAGACCTGGTCACCTAAAACAGCTGTCAACCTACTCTATTGGTGCAATGAGAGAGAGAGAAAAAAGCTTACATTTTGCTTCCCTTATCGCCATAAGGTAATCCTTAGAAAGGCTCTTACCTCTGTTTAGACAGGTTTACTCTGCATAATACATAGAATGTTGGCTCGATCCACAATTAAATCATGGATAAGGAGAGTGTTATTACAGTTGATTGTACTTTAAAATAGTAAGGGCAGGAAACCAGATCACTGGGGCACTGATGATCAAGAATTGGGGCAGAACAACAAGGGGCTGCATTCAGTGCCAAATACTGAGGCAGCTTTCTCAGTATTTTGTTACTGTTAACATCCTTTGCTTAGCTCATTCTAGGCATTTGTTTCCCTGAAAACATCTCTAGAGTTTGTACTCTTTTCTGACCTGACTTTTTACTTTTCTTGGATGTGTCTTTTTTCTTTTTTTGATCTTCACTAAACTTCACTAATGCAACCATATCGACTTCTTGTGCAGTCATACTGACTTTTTGAGCTGTCCTCTATTTTTTCCTCCTCTTGGGAATTGTTTGCAGACCATTGTACTTACCTACTGTACTTATTAAAACCTACATGTTACAGTATATTTGACTTTGCTCAATTTTAACTTTCTTAAAATGAAGAAAGCCAGTGTTATGTCATTTTCCGCAACATTCTTGCTGCTTCTACTTGCTTAAATATCTTACTTATTTTCTAAATGTTGTGCAAGAAATAGACAGTAATTATGACTCTGAGTTTTATTTGCTGTTTTTGAGTATTCTTTGAAAATACATATTCTAATCTTTATGGTCCTTTGTAAAGTAGGACAAAAGAAAATGCAAAAAGTTTGGTTGACGTATGAAGGGATATATTTCAGGCATTAATGGCAATAGTAATACTAATAATGGGTGGGTAAAGTAACTAACATACCATCCTGTGATTATTTGATGTACTTTCTGTGTAGTTCTACAGTATATAGCATAAATCAATATAACATACTATATTCTGAACTAGCAAGAAAAATGCAGGTGTGATATCACTGATCCTAAGAGCCCTCATTTCTGCATTGAGATCACTTGGTTTTTTTTGGTTTCCAGATGTGTTGAGGATAGCAAAATTGCCAGTGGAAAAGTTTCTAAGGTGAGCAGTTTGGGAACTCTTATTTCATCTTAGAGGACTACTTCATGGTGCTGATCACAGCTAAATCATTACTTTCCTGCAACTGTTACGCTACCCCAAACCATTCATCAAAATGGCATCCAAAGAAATATTCTTGGCTTTTAAGACCTTTGTTAGGGATGCTTCTCAGAGTTCCCCTTTCAGACAAAAACAAGAAAGAAGTATTTTCAATTGTGTGTCAAGCATATCTGCAAGCCCCAAAACCTCACTCTATAAATAAATTGTGGACAATACAGGTAGTCCTCAATTTTCAACTATTGGTTTAACGACTGTTCAAAATTAAAATGACACTGAAAAAAGTGATTTAAGACCAGTCCTTGAAGCATCCCCATGTTTGTGTGATCATAATTTTGGCATTTGGCAACTGGCATGTATTTACAATAGTTACAGCCTCCTGGGATCATGTGATCACCATTTGGGATCTTCCCAGCCAGCTTCCAACAAACAAAGTCAATAGGGGGAGTTGGATTTGCTTAATGACCACTTGATTCACTTAACAACTGCAGAGATTTGTTTAACAAAGGATATGAAAGGAGCCCCCAGCTGGGCATCCTTGGGTAATGGTCATGTCACCATCTAATCAACCCAGAAACGCCTCAGAGCTTCTGACACGAGTGCAACGTGAATTATAATTGGAGTACTATATATATTATGAATTTAAAGAGCAGATTCAGAATACAGTAGGCTCTTAGTTTTTCAAAACCTAGGAACAAAGACAAGCAATTTTTTTGTTGTGAAGGTTACATTTAAAAAATAATGTTGCTCCTTAACTGCCTCAAAATACATGATAGTGATGTAACTTGATAGTACAGGATGATCTTTATTAAAGTTGGTAAATCAGGTGGGATGGTAATATATAATATGATTATTCTGCAGCCTTTGATGTGAAATTGCATTATGTTCAAAAGTGGAAATTGTGAAGCTTCCAGAAGTTAACATGTTGGGACCATTCTGTAACAGTGAATATATTGTTATGTTTCTGAATGAGATAAAATAAATACATACTTTAACAGACTTTCTTTCAATGCTTGATTACTTGTTCCCTGAATTTAGCTCTTATTGCATTCATTCAAAGGAAAATGTAAAGTGTTTAGCAAAAATATAGCCAACTTAAGATTGTACATGGGCAACCAAACTTTGTAGTTCATTACCTAGAAATGCATTTTAGGAATGGTATAGTCAGATGTAACTAGAAAAAATGCTGACTATTCAGAAAGACATATGTTGTTTGTGAGTAGATGTCACATGAGTTGCTAATGGTTTTCTTTATTGTGATTCCATAATAATATAGATATTTAACATCCATCATCATTACAGAGAGGCACCACTATAATCTTAAGTGAAAGTATATAATTAAATAAATGGTACGTTATATAGTACTTTTACTTCTAAAAATTGAAAATTCTGTTTTAGGTTCTTTATCTAAATCAACATGTATGTGCATTTTTTCCTTAAGGTTTGTGTTTTTTCTGGAGCCATGCAATGTAGATTTAGTACGTCGGAAGATCAAATCCATTGCCCTCTGTGTATCAGCATGCCCACGTAGTGAGTTGAAAACTCTGGCTGATGTTCAGAAATTTGCAGATATTAATGGTAAGATGAATACAATTTTATTTCTCATTTTACTAAAGTATTATTTGGAAATAACTAATAACACATCAAAAAACAACCACCATACATTGTGTTTAAACAGTCGTTTCTTTTTCTCAGAATGAAGTGTGTCATCTACAATAGTTGCAAATATATATGATCTTATAAACTTTACATCTTAAAGAAACAAAACAAGATGTTGTTGTTTTTCTTAAGTGCTCTTTTTTCATATCTGAATGTTACAGATTTAATTGGACTCGAATTAAAGCTTATAAAATTAATCAAATTTTCCTTAGTGGATGACAAGCCCACACCAACCACAGTAACAATGTTGATACAATGTCCAAGTGTTTGTTCAGAAGCTCTGCACTGGTTCTTTGATGTTACACTTTGTAAAAAGACTGATGGTCCAAGAATGGTTCCAGCAAATATAACTTTTGATGAGAAAGCAAGATTATGTATTTGTATTGATTAGTTTTATACTCTGCCTTTTCTCTACAAGCTCAAGGAGGCATCTATAGTCTCCTGGTTTTTTTCTAGATCAAAACTTATTGAAGTAGATTGGCAACTAAGAAAATAACTGAATATAGACTTGAGATTGTATCTATTCTTAATCCAACACCTTGACTACTGCATGATAATGGCTTTCTAACATGCAAGCATTCTGTAAATAAATACAGGTAGTCTTTAACTTACAACCATTCATTTAGTGATCATTTGAAGTTACAATGGCACTGAAAAAATGATTTATGACCATTGCTGTATCCCCAAAGTCACCAGATCAAAATTCAGACGCTTGGCAACCGATCCATATTTATGATGGTTGCAATATTTGAGGGTCATGTGATCACACCTTCTGACAAGCAAAGTCAATGGGGAAGCCAGATTCACTTAACAACCATGTTAATAACTTAACAACTGCAGTGATTCATTTAATAACTGTGGCAAGAAAAATGGGACAAATGGGACAAAACTCACTTAACAGTGTCACTTAGCAACAGAAATTTTGGGATCAATTGTGATTGTAAATTGAGAACTATCTATAAACAACATTTCCTTTCCCTCCCCTTCCTCTTTCTATCTTTCCTGAAATAGTTGAGTGAATTACTTTCTTTTTACATTACTAGGTGCCAAAAATATATGTTATTAATAAATATTGATAATTCTGATATAGTCTGATATATCTGTTCTTAAATTGCAAATATGTTTGGAGAAAAGTGCTTCTGAAAATTTATCTATGCTTTTATTTAAAACATATATATTAAAAGAGTTAACAGAATTTATAGAGGAATTAGGAGTCTTATGTGGCATTCTCCAATGCATCATACTGCACTAGAATGAGAGTTGACAATGTGAAAAGCTTTCTGCACATAAAATGCCAGATGCTAAGAAGAATTCTAGTCAGATTTATATTCTAGAATGCTGGTTTTCAATGTCTAAGAAGGTTTTTAGAAGTTATCAATAGAATATTAAGTGATGCGTTAAAATCTACATTTCAATAGATGTGAGTCAATATGGTTTGATGTTTATGCCAATTTGACAGAAATGTGCCCTAAATGATATCAGGTGAGAGAAAGGTGACACCATGACGACACCATAGTATTATATGCAAACTGTGGTATACTTTGTATTATTTTAGATAAAATACAAATCCAGAAAAATAGTTACCTTTAATTTTGCTTACAGAAATGAAAACTGTTTGGCCTCTTCAGGTAAACTTCAGGAGATTAAGCAAGCTATATTTCTAACCCTATTCCAGTAAGAATATTAATTGAATTTAAAATAATACTAATGCTAGAGTTTGATAGTTTTCATTTGTCATAGTTTTAAGTTATTTTGTGTATTTCTGAAGTTTAATTCTGTTGCACTATCCCATTAAGGCTTTTAAATTAGCATCATCTTCTTAATCCAGAGCATTAGATTTTATCCAAAAAGACAGTTCTAATCTCTTTTCACCTTATGCAACCTAGAGGAGCAGCTGCTTGTCCTCAAAGTAAGCATATTAGATGCTAGACAGAAGAACAAAATGGTAGTAATAAGAAAAAGATATTATTATTATGGGAGAAGATTCCTTATTTAAATTTTTATTACACATTTTAAAGATGATACATAAACAAAAAAGATAAATGAATAAAAAAAGGAATTAAAATACCATAAATACAATAATTTTCTAGCATAGTTAATTATGAATAATTGAATATATATATCAAGTTTAAAAATTGTTATTAAGCTCTAAGCTAAACATGAATATCAAAAACCATGGTCAACACAGTATATCACCAAGATTACATGCTACAATAAATTCAATCCACCTGCTAAGAATCTGCTCTAATTATCTTGTACATTTAATTATCTGATAAAAGTTATATAAGGATTCTGTTCATTGAAAAATCCAAATTTTTGATGTGTATTGATTGATTGGATTTATAGGGCTTCCCAACTCAACTAGTATAAGTGATGTACAGTAAGAAACAACAATAAACCAAAATAATCACATAACATTAAAAGCATATGCAAGATATAAAATGAAACATGCAAATGGAACAACCAGAACGGGACTTCTGATAGCCCCAGGTTCTGTCTCAGTTTACCTTCCCAATAAGCAACTGAATCGGAAGGTTATTTAAAAGCAATTAATTAGGGTACCCCTATGAAAAGGGGAGAGCCTCAAGACCCATTTTTTAAAAAAAAATCTATTTATATCCTGCCCTTCTCCGGAGACTCATAGCGGCTTACAGTTTCGAGCACAACTCAAGTGCTCAGCAAATTTTACATTCCTTTTTATAGTTAACACAACAAAGAAAATGCAAGAGGGAAGTTGATTGGACGGGATAAAAAAACCTCCCCTTTGCATAGGAAATCAGTTACATGTTAAATATTTGGATTCCATAATATCACACATACTCATTAAAATGAGATCTGATATCAAAAAGGTTGCTTGGAGTTAATGAAGAGACAAACTAGAACCCCATTTGCACTAACAAACTTTTTTTTTTACCAGGAGATAGTCTCCAGCCAGTTTATCTTTCCAGTTTAGGAATGTTAAAAGCTATCGATCAATCCATACAGCAATAGGATAAAAGGTTTTCCTACTTTTCAGTCTGTAATGAGCCGTAGTACCATTTTAAAAGAGAGAAAAATAAGTTAAATTAAAAGACAAAGTAACTATGTTAGTTAACAAATTACAAAACCCATGTCATGTGCCCCTCACTTCCCTCAACTGGACCCAAGCACCTGGGGAAAAAGTCAGGTTGTGGTGCATGAATGTTGCACAAACCCATATAACTTAGTTGAGGAATGGTTTCCAATTTGAATTGAATTCTACATCAGGTTTACTTTTAAGATTCTAAATACTGAAGCATACTCCCTCAACTTAGCTGTTCTTCCAATATGAGGATCAAACAATCTTTCCAATAAAAAGCATGATTGTAATATTTTGCAGCAATTTGCAAAACAGGCCTAATTCAGCATGAAATAATTCAGTTTGAAGGACTATATAGTTTTGTAAAATACAGTAAGTATATCACAAATTGAAATAGCAACTTAACTCAAAAACAAAAGTCTTGCCTTGCTGGGTATAATTTTGTATGTGAGTGAGACTATTCTTATTTGAATTTAGTTAGACTTTTGCTGTACATATATATAGTCAATTTCTCCACTGCTACATATCTTCCAATTTTGGTCTCACAATCTTGTATCATTGGCACATTTTCCCTTTTCCAATGTTATGGTGAATTAACTCTTGCCATTGTCAGCATATATTTCTATAGATTATGATATTTTTCATGTATACTTTTTGGAATCATTTTTAGTAAATATATATTTAATATATTTTTAATTCAGTTTTAATTCAAATATTTTCAATATTCACAACATGTCTGTAGTATAAACTAAGATTAGGGAAAGCTGGTTTGCCTTTCTTTTGAGATTTGCAAAATCATCTTTGAATCTTACTCTTACCATAGTTTCCTCAATAATTAATTAAATTAAATCAATTGTTCTTTACCAGTCCTGCAAATTTCTGCTACACTGCCCCAGGTTGTTAAAGGCCTTTTTGCACATCTAAAATTACTGCTGTATTCTGTTTTTTATTATTATTCTCCTCCATTATCTTCTTGTATATTTTCAAAGAATATAGTTCCTTGAAAAATTATGAAACTGCTATTATTTCTGATTATTTATTTCCCGTGATTATTATTTTTATAAATAATTCAAAATAGCTAACACACATAATACTCTTTCCTCCATTATTTTGTGAGTTGGGCTGAGAGAGAGTGACTGGCCCAAAAATGTAAAAAGTATGTATGTAACAGTTTATTCCCTTTCTCTTGCTGTTATCGACTTTCTTGCTTTTTTCTGAGTTGCTATACCAAAGATTTTCTTAGTTGTTTGCCTTTTCCAAATGATTTTGACATTTTACTTTCTTTTGAAAGTTTTCCATATCCAATAAATCTAAATGTTATAATTTTATTTGACTTTATTTAACTCCCTCAATGCTTGTCTTCTTGGACTGGTTTTGTGGATCTGTCCTGATTCTTTTATTTATTTTTTAGTTGTGATTTCCATCCATTTTCACATAAAGAAGCTTCTGTTTGTTGTCCTAGCAGTTATTTCTTTCGTACCCAACAGTCTTCCAATTCTCCATGTATATTTAATGTTTACTTCTTTGTGCTTAGTTCTTAGGACTTTTGCAAGAAATATGAATTGTCTCCTTTTTTTTAACATTCTAGGGAAAACATTTTCAAATATTTGCATTTGTTTCCCTTTGACAGTTGAGTGCCTCAATCTGCTGTTTCAGAATAGCATTTCTCCTTCTCTTGTGCAAAAATCTTAGGAGGATATCTTCTTTGTGCAAATATAACATTCTGAAAAATTATTTAATATGTAGAAAGTCTTTTGTTTTTGCTGAATTTTTAATATTTCTACTTACCAATAGGAGGTCGATCCATCCTCCTTTATTGTAAAATCTGCTTGGTGATCAAGTAGCAGAATCTAGAAAATTGTA
>JANHFM010004296.1:149162-159588 GCA_032468115.1 Grayia smithii
CGTTCAGAGCACATTTTATGACCAATTCATGCACAACTCCACGTAATCCCAAAGGGTTCACATACCTTTTCTTGCAATTGTATAAAATCCAGCTGTAAAAATTTTATAGATAGCAGAACAAATGTTCTGAGTATATACATTCTTGTTTTTCTTTCCGAAAAGAATCTGAATGGATACTACAATAAAGAATACTGACTTGCTTATTTATCAAATTTATATGTTACTCAACTCCCAATGTTTATTAATTCTATTGAAGTGAGGCTACATCCTTTCTATTTAAAAAACAAAAATACTTAATGCAGACTTTCCCAGCTTTGTGCCTACCAAATTTGTTGAGCTACAACTCCCAGAATTTTTGGTAGACATATCCTAACCTACAGTGCTAAAAAGGATAAGGAATCAATGTTTCTAAAAGCTATAAGTAATTAAACAAATTAGAAGAAAGGCAATTCTGTATTTTTTATTAATTTGAATATCATTTCATTTTTCAGCTCCATTTGTTTCTGTTCTAGCTGCTATTTAGGATTATTTTCCTATGGCAGTTCAGAGTTTATTAAAATTATATAATTAAAACCTATATAAATAGTAGAAATAAAGGAAATTTATATGTGAAATATATGTAAAGGAAAAGCAAGAATTATATATAATTAATAGAATTAATTAAACTAATAGTAATTAAATCCCAAATTCTGGGGGAAAGGCATTGAAATCTTTAAATTTCATAGCAGACTACATTTTTTGTAGTCTTTAGGGAAGACATTTCGAGGCATTGGATTTTCAATAAAACATTATGTTTATGTTCCCTCCTATCAAATTCTACTTCAGATGCTAGTATTAGGGCCTAAGCAGACTTGTATAAACGCAATTGGCCCTTTGTATGGTTGGCATCAATATTTCAAATTGATCCTGGAAATAAATGGATAAAGAATGAACATAAGACAAAAATAGTTTCAAATTGTCCTCCACAATCAACTATGCACCTGAATTTTCAGAATCATTTTTAATAGAATCTCAGTTATAGTGTTTTACTATGGAAGTAAACATGGATCACAAGGCAGCTTTTTGAAATGAAATAGATCAATCTACATTGTAGTTGCACTTGATATAGTGGACTTGGGACAAATGAAGAAAATATGTTATATAATCTCAGGATTTCTACTGAGTGCTAGAGTCTTCACAGCTAGTTTTTCTTGAAACATAATTGAATCTTAAGTTTAACCATTTGCTTACTTTTTCCAAGTTTTTCTCCCCAAGTAATGAAAAGGCCTTCTTTTTTCAACTTTAATACAGATATATTTCTGTTTTCACATTCTGAAAACAGATGCAAAGAATAATGAGGTTGCCATCTGGTAGTAATAGAATCCAAATTTGTACAGGCAGAAGATAACTTTTGTAAAGGGGAAAAAGTTCTCACTTGTCTTCCCCATTACAGATTTTAATTATACAGTTTTAATCATTTAAAACTGAAATTTAAAAACTTCAAACCCTTTCCCCCAAAATTTGGGATTTAATTACTACTTCAATTAATTCTGTTAATTATATATAACATTCTCCACCCTGGACAATCTCCTCTAAAATTTGAGAAATTCTGAAGAAATTAATAAGAGATAGTTGATGGACTTCAATGAGAGAGAAACTAGCAAAAATTGGGCAAATATGGACAAGAAGTTCATGTTGCTTATTCTGCTTCCTGCAATCAAATCTAGTTCTGGTGTTAAGTTGTGTTCTGTTTCCATTCTTTCAAAAACTTCATTAGAACATTTTTTGATATGATACAAGTTGTTTTTCTAACAAATGAAGAAGCATCTATCTTGTGTAAAAAGTATACTCAGTTTTAAAATAATACTGAGTTTTTCCTGATGTATCTTACATATCAATCATTAACAATTCTTAATAAAAAGATAAATGTGAGATAAAGTATGGTTTGTCATGATAGGAACAAGCTATACTGAGTTATAAGCTGAGGACTGAAAGTTTTTGTGTCATGATTTATTGAAACAATCCATCTTTAAAGTGTAGTTTGAAGTTGGCTGGTTCAGCATATCCGAATTAATATTGTAAGTACAGTTTAGGGTTAGAGCATAGTGTTGAGTCTGGTTAGTAATTAAAAAAGAAAGAAAATGCTTGATTTTGAAACAGCCACAATAAGGCGATGGGAAATATGAGATTCCAATGATAATCTATTTTCTTTTTAAGAAGAAAGCTTGGATAATTTTTCATTCTTTTTTATATCTTATTTTTTAGGTTTGGTGTGGTGGGCTCACATTGACAACAGGGTTGCAAGTGCCAACAGCTGTGAAAACACTGCAGAAAAGTGAAAATGGGTTGAGTGGTTCCACTGGTAGTCTAACCAATGTTGTCCAGTGATGTTCCTAGTTAACAGCTACAATAAGATCAAAGAACAGTTTAATGCATTCTTGCTACTTCCAATGCCTGACAACCATTAGTGCAAAATGCTTGTACTGAAACTGGCTTCTACTGAAGTATTAGCAAGAATGTATTGTGGTATAATAGGAAAACATCGGCTTTGACAAAGGAATATTTCAGGTTATAGCTTCTCGTAGACTAAACATGACTACTTGTCTTATGGTTGCTTGATTGATAATTAATTCTGAATGATGTGTAACAAAGACAAGTATGATCTTAGTATAACTTCCCTCCACCCTACCCCCACTGCTTTTCTCCTTTCTAGGTTTTCTAATAATTAGGTTTAAACTATAAGAAAATGAACTAAACACTGACACTTATGAAATGGGAGTCTTTTAATAGTCAGAAAAAATGTCCACAAATAGAAAAGGGGAAGAATATGAATTAATCTTTTCATTATTGTCCTTTTGTTCAATGTAGCTCTTTTATTGTCAGACTTCAAGACTTAACTTTGTTATTCATCCAATTTTATGTTGGTACTTTGTGTCTATTACTTTACAGAATGAAAGATGTCATCTATATTTCACTTCTGTACATATTTACAACCAATCAGTTTAACTTAATGAATTTTAGAGAAGCTTGTTTGTTTCTTTATGATGTGTTCATTCTCATTCATGTTTGTAAATGTTGTTATCAGGCCTCTTTAAATGAACTTGGTTACGAAGCACTTCTGAATCTAAGAATCCACTCTGTGTAAGAGGCCTATCCAAACTATATGATCAAATTTGCTTCTAGCCCTACAAAATTTTATCCTTTCCCCCATACACTGTCTATATTTAACTTTCTCCAAATCTCTTGGGTCTTTTAAGAAATTTCACAAGAGTGTAAAGAAAAGTGCTTTTTATCTCAAAGCACATTCATAATTGTCATGTTTGGAAAAAAAAATAGATATGTGCAATCATAGAAATTTGGGATGGATGTTCTCAGTTGAACTGTCTGTCCAGTTGCTTTTCTCAGGTTCTTCTTGACAGTACCCCTTTTCAACCAACTTGAATCAAGTTAAAGCTGTGTAGAAAAAAATATGTATTTATCATGTAAACCAAGGAATTGTTTACAATGTAATATTCTATAGGCAAGACTCCCTGTATTTGTGATACTTTTTAGAGTATTTAACCTCAATTATATATTACTTGCATATTTGATTTATGAAATAAATTTTTTCTTATAACGGGCTTGAACATCAAATGCCAACTCCACTGGGGAATAAAAGGATTATTCAAAAAATGTTATTCACATTTGGAATGGTGAAAATTGGTCCAAATTAGCCTGAATCTTGTGGAAATTCGAATGATGCAGTTAAAAAGTAAAATTCATCATTTACTCCTGAGGGGTACGTATGCAGTGATATACATTGTCAGTTCAATTATTCAGATATCTATTAATACTCCACAACTCAACTGCTTTCTAATTTATTTTACTCCATCACAGTGACAGTGTTTGGAGGTTTTAATATGCATCTCAAAAATAATGTATTAAAAAAAATCAAGTTCTTATCTCTAGTTTAAGGAAAATAAGGACTGTAAAATAGTTGAGGGATATTTAGTTCTGATGGTGTTCAACAAAGTAATCCCTTTCAGTTTAACAAAGTAAGACACGAGATTCTTTAAGCACTTTAGACACTTTTTCTTTACTTATAAGTACTTTGCAAAGATAATGATATAATTCTTCTGATCAGCTCTATTTGATGGCAAGCATGCAGATGTTGAATGAAAGTATTACATAGTTTGTGTTTTGGGTACGGAATGCTAGATCATAACAATGGATAGTGTTTTTCCAGTATGTACATAATTTGTCTGCTTACTTATTGTAAAATGTATTTTTGTATTATAAATAGTTTTGTTTTGTAAGTTTAGGGGAAAAAACAAATCAGTTTTGCTGATTTGGTATTCAGAAAATTAGGAATTTTCATTCAGTAACTGAGTACCAAAATTTTGTAAACTAGCTTAGAAATTGAATAGTTGATTAAAATTAAATGTCAAATGATGTGAATTTATTGTCAAAACAGGTTAATGCCTAAGCCACATGGACAATATTATGGATGATAACTTAATTTAGTATTATTTAAATATTTCAGCATTATAATATAAGACAAGTGCTAGGAGTTCAATTCAATATTACAGACTTAAATAACTGACTAAAGAGAAAGTAGAAATAGCCCCCTTTTTTTAGTGAACTATTGTCTCTGTTCCCTGCTTTTGTTTCTAGATATGCATTCTTTATGAGGAGAGCAGGTTTGAAGCACATCATTATGAGTAATGACGTTTGAATTATGCAAATTATAATTTGGTACAGTAGCATTTCTTCTATGTGTGGTTTCACACTTGTTGACCTTACCTCTTCTAGCCATTTGGGGCGTTTGACACTAAATTGAACAGTTTGAGCACGCTGTATTCAAGGTCTTGCCCTATAAACTGACTGTTCCCTTTTTCACCACTGATAAAACAGTTTTGCACGTGCCTTTTCCAACTAGGTTCATATCTCTGCTCTTGGTTATGGTATTAGATGCTGAGATTAGAATGCATATTATTATTACTAAACAAGGATATTGTGGATTGATGGTCCTGCTTCCATTTGGTGCTTTAGTCTTAATCCTTGAGAAAGTATCCAAAAACAATAATCTCATCCCAATCACACTGGGTGCCTTAGAGCCCATTGAGTGTTTTTATTTGCTGTGTCTTTAACTCAATCACATCTTGGAGGGATTTTGTATTAATAAACATTGGAAAACCACTCTTGTAGTCTCTCTTTTTTCAAAAGCTATTGTTGGGCTACTGAAATCAGTATCTTTAAGGATGGAACTATTTTTCTGGCATAAAGCACTAGTTTGGTGTAGTGAAGAGGTTAGACTGGTACTTTGGAGCTCTACTTTAGTGTCCACTCAGCCATGGAAGCTCACTGGGCAACTATGGGCCAGCCACACACGCTCAACAAACCTACCAAATTGTTGAGGTGGTGGTTTTGATCAATGGGGATACTGAAATGGTAGTAAGTCACTTTTTTCTGTGCCATTGTAAACTGTCACTAAACAAACTGTTGTAAGCTGAAAACTACCTGTACTATAAACCAATAACATCAGTTTGTTAAAAATATTCCAACTGATAAATCTTAATTAAAAATCACTTCTAAATACGTTTAGGGCAGGGGTCGGCAACCTGTGGCTCTGGAACTGCATGTGGCTCTTTTAACCCTCTGCTGCGGCTCCCTTCTTTCATCCCTCTGCTGCGGAGAGAAGCGGCCATTGCTGCTCCATGGCCTGCTCGCTGCTCTCACAGCACCTTACGCAGCAGTGAAATTTAGCGCACTTCACAATGGGGGAGACGAGGTCCCCTCCTGGAACTCATTACAATGCAGAGCCACAATGAGACCCTGCCCCACTCGCCCCTGGCAACAGCGGCGCCAGCCGCGGCACGGGCCACTGTCTCAGGGCAGAGAGCAGGTAGTGCGTCTTCCCTGAGCGACCGAGGCGCGTCTAGCACCAACAAAGGCCAGAAGTAGCCATCTACTGTTTCCTGCTGCAGTCTGTCAGGCAGACAGAGATAAAGAGACACACATACACACACACACACACACAGCTAGAGAGACAGAGAGAGAGACAAAAAGAAAAACATGAACAACACACTTGAGGCCAGGTGTGGCAAGAGGTGGCTGGGAGGGGAGGGGTGAAGTAGGGCCAGGGGTGGCAAATAATTTAACAGCCAGTTCTCTGCCCTAATGACTGGCTGGGTAGGCATAGGTTTCGATAACGTAGAACTGTGTCGCTTTCTGTCAGACCTAGGTATTGCATACAAAATTATATGTAGTGTTTTGCCTGTAAATGACTTTTTCTGTTTTAATCGCAATAATATGCATGTGAACAACTACTTTAAACTCAGTAAATTGTTCTAAATTTGACTGTAAAAAATATGATTTCTGTAATAAGAGTTGTCAAAGTCTGGAATGCCCTACCCCATTCAGTTGTCTCAGCTACAATTTTCAGAGTTTCAGTCAAAAATTGACTTCCATGGACCTTATTTCATACTTAAGTGGTCAGTAGAGGGGGTGTGCATAAGTGCACTAACGTGCCTATCGTCCGTCATTGTATTTTTATTCTCTTCTTATTTTTGTTTGACAAATTCCAATAAATAAATAAATAAAAATAAATAGCTGGGGTGGTGGTGGTGTCGTGACTGGATGGGAATGAGTGACTTTGAACTGGCCACACCCACCCAGTCACACCAGGTCCAAATGGCTCGTGTTTTAAGGTTGCAAACCCTTGTGTTAGGGGATAGTTTATACAGTACTATACCTTATAAGAAAGAATTGAGGCCTTTGAACTATGGTGCTGGAGAAGACTTTGTGAGTCCCTTGGACTGCAAGGTGATCAAATCTGTCAGTCCTAGATCAACCCTGACTGCTCTTTAGAAGGCCAGATCCTGAAGATGAAACTCAAATACTTTGCCCACCTAATGAGGACTCACTGGAGAAGAGCCTAATGCTGGGAACGATTGAAGGCAAAAGAAGGGGATGACAGAATGAAGTGGCTGGATGGAGTCACTGAAGCAGTAGGTGTGAGCTTAAATGTACTCCAGAGGATGGTAGAAGACAGGAAGGCCTGGAGGAACGTTGTCCATGGGGTCGTGATAGGTCGGACACGACTTCGTAACTAACAAAAGATACCTTTCCACTGCTTCGAGGAAATTAATGAAGTAAAATGCACTTGAGTGCAGTATCGCCGTGTCTTCATTTTCTTTTAAAAAAAAAAGAATCCTACTTGAAGATCAACATTCTTCAAAAAAAAATATCTGCAAATAGCTTTTTCCTAACAGCCATGCAGTACTCCTGGAAACTTTCTATCCCCACTTCTTCGCCTTCCCAGTCCAGTCTATGCTTCCTGGTGGTCTCTTCTGCAAATCCTAATTAGACCTGACCACTCGGCAGATTTCCTTATCCCGAAACCCACAGGCCGCCTCCAGGCTTTAAGAGTTCATGGGCTTAACCCAGAGGTCTTCAAATTGGCAACTTTTAAGACTTGTGGTCTTCAACTCCCAGAATTCTCCAGCCAGCTATGCTATGCTATGCTATGCTATGCTATGCTATGCTATGCTGGCTGGAGAATTCTGGGAGTTGGAAATCCACAAGTCTTAAAGCTGCCAAGCTTGAAGACTTCTGGCTTAACGCATCACTTTCCTTTACCCGCGCTCCCAATTGCACTGACGTCTCCACCAAGGCGCCGCTATCCATGAAGCTGCAAAATCAAAACTCAACCATCCAGCGCCAGTTGCAACGCAGGAGCGTTGCGTATTAAACTAAACCAGGGGTCTCCAATCTTGGCAACTTGTGGACTTCAACTCCCAGAATTCCTCAGCCAGGAAAGATTGGAGACCCCTGAACTAAACAAACCTATTTTTAAAGGGGGAAGAGTGGCAAGAGAGCCTCTGTTTCAGGGCGAGGCTGTTCCACCCCACCCACCTCCGCTACGAACCGAGCCGTCCACTAGGAAGCACCACAACCACACCCACACGCCGCTCCCCCCCCCTTCCTTTCCTTTCTACGAGCAACTCGCCCGGCATCGCTGGAAGGCGCAGCTGACGTAAAGCGCGGCTTTGCCTTACGGTGGGTAGTGCCGCAAAAGCCCATCCTTTGCGACTTACGGTTTCCCCCACTTCGCCTCCCGCCTTACAGGTAAGGGCATCAACGACGTCGTATTATTACTAGCCCTCGTTTTATACCGCACGCAGCCTTGAACGGATAAAGCCAGAAAAGAGAGATGTTAGCACAACGGGGAAATAAGCGTTTAAAGACGCTCGCGTTAGCACCTTTCTTCGCCCCCCGCCAGCTTCACAGTCTCAACCTGAGCAAGAAACCCGGTAGCCTTCCAGGTACTGGGGCAACATAGCCAATGGTGAGGGATGCTGGGAATTGTAGTTTATGGGCATCTGGAGAAGACTCGGGTTTCCCCCACGCGTGTTTAATTTTCAAGGTTGGAAGAGAGGTAGGGAATGCATCATAAACGTCGATTAGGGTTTACTTCATTTAGAAAGGGCAGATAATACAATTCACCAAAAAGACTGCAGCCTCAGTGACGCCTACCGATATCAAGCTTCCTTACTTATTTAGTTTTGCCTACAACCATATTTGGAAGAGAATCAAGTCATTCCATAGGCATATGATTGAATCTCAAATCAACCACTAGTGACTCAGTTATCCATATAAAGTTGTTCTTTCAAGCACTAGCAGGGATCTCCCAGCAAATTATGATTATGCAAATAAGTAGTACTCACATTTGCACATTTATATCCAGAATCTGAATATAATCCAGTATACATATCCAGTATTTTGCCATTAGTTGATGTGAAGGAAACAAAAACTGAATCTATTTTGTGAGGTTTGAGTTTTCCTTTAAAGAAACTAAAGCTTGGATATGTGGGAAAAATTTGGAATATTATAAACAGCATTGGGTAATAGGCAGTAAATTAAGGAAGTTTTAAGGAAGCAGTTAACACTCTTCTGTTGAAAGACTATTGGGGCATAGCATGCCTAACTCAGACTGAAACATATCTCTTTCAGGAATGCTTCTCCACTTTCAACTTCATTCAAGGGTCAGTTCATGGGTCAAAGCCGCTATTCACACTGCACAAGCCTACTTACTATTATGTGTGTGACTGAATATCTGGGCACAAGGAGTTTGGAAAATGGAATCTACCTTTGCAATGTATTCCATTTGTTAGTTGATTCTGTTCCTTTCTTTTGCCTTGATGCACCTGGAACCCATTTAGTTCATGTGATCCTGTTTCTGGTTAGAATGCTTCAGAGTAACGGGGTGAGCTCCAGTTACTTGTCCCAGCTTCTGCCAACCTAGCAGTTCGAAAGCACATGCAAGTAGAAAAATAGGGACCACCTTTGGTGGGAAGGTAACAGCGTTCCGTGCCCCTTTGGCATTTAGTCATGCCAGCCACATGACCATGGAGACGTCTTCGGACAGCGCTGGCTCTTTGGCTTTGAAATGGAGATGAGCACCACCCCCTAGAGTTGGGAATGACTAGGACATTCGTGCAAGGGGAACCTTTACCTTTACCTTCAGAAATATTAGAAAGACAAGGCCTACCTCCTTTAGGATTTGAGATGGGTATTGACATTGGTAAGAGCAAATTGCTCCCTTTACTAGGGCACAAAGTTCATTCTTATTGAGAATCTGCTTTTACATGCTCACAGAAATGATTCGAGATAACTTTCTTCCCCCACAATGAATTTAAGAGGGGTAAAATGTTAGTAAGAAAGTATCTTCCTTATGGGATGTCCTTCTCAGAGAAGTTTGCCTAGTGACACCTTAAAGGCATTGTTGCTGCAGGCATGAACGTACATGAGCAATATCCAGAATAAAACGACACCAAATCAGCTGTGAATCAATAAAGTTACTTTTTAATTTTGTATGATGAGTTTTTAATTACCTCTCAGGACTTGGGTGGTAGGATAGTTATTTAAACAGAAGAACAATAGTGTTGCTTTTGAAAAAGCTATTATAGCTTTCTAACTGAGTTCAATTTTTGTTTATGTTTTCCCAGCTTCGAAACTCACAGTAGCCCATCTAAAAAAGATGAGAAGCACCAACTACTGCTTTCTAATGACTACCAGGAGGGTTCAAAAGACCGATGCAGAGAATTAACAAAAACGTAGTACTGGGTCTTCTTACTTTGACCAGCTCAATCTTTCTCCTGTTCCAGCTGTACTATTATAAATATTATCTGTCTCCAAAGGTAACATTTCATGATCTTATTACTTACGAATAGTCCTAAACCCAGATTTATGGATCTAAACAAATGTTTATAATGTTTTAAAATATGCTAGCAAAAACAAAATAAGCAAGCAACCCACATCATTTATAGAAGGCAGAGATACCAAATGTTATTCTGAGGTGTACTTCTTTGGTAGTTTAGTTTTATTAGTTTAGTTTTATTGCATTTATATGCCGCCCTTCTCCCGAAGGACTCGGGGCGGCTCACAATTCTAAAAACAAAACAAC
>JANHFM010004296.1:195585-207821 GCA_032468115.1 Grayia smithii
TTTATCGGCCCCATTTTAACTCTGCATTGTCTTGCTGTTTGTCTGTTTTTATCTTGTATTGTCTTGTTATCTCATATGCGTTTTGTATATTTCATGTTTTTATTGTGAGTCGCCCTGAGTCCTTCGGGAGAAGGGCGGCATATAAATTGAATTAAAATAAATAAATAAATAAATAAATAAATAAATAAATAAATAAATAAATAATCTCCTAGGACTTTGTGGGATCAGGTGAGCTCTTTATGTCCTCCTGTAACAGTGGTGACAAACCTATGACACAGGTGTCACAGGTGATACAGCATGTCATTTTTGGTCACACGCCAGGCCTCCAGACATTCTCGACTCTGGAGCCTCCAAAAAGCACCTGCAAACAGGATGTGCTTTCCCGCTTTTTTGGAGGTTGCATGGCCATGGAGGAGCATTCTCCAATTTCCAGACTTCGTGTGATCCAGAGCTGCTTCGGATAGATGTTTTGAAAAATGTTTACAATGATATATTTATTTATTTGTTTCTTCGATCATAAATTTAAATAATTAAATTGAATTAATATATTACTCATTCTTATGAATTGTTTCCTTTTGGTCCAGGGGGAGTGGGAGGAGGCATGTCAGCGGAGTCAAGTTAGGCATTTTCTGAATTTTTGACCCATGGGAGTCCAAAAGGTGGTTCGCCATCACAGTCCTGCAACAAACTTCTACTAGTTCAGTGAAGTGTGTTGTTGGAAAAGGCTGAGGTGTTCTCTACTGTCTCTTGAAATATTAGTGCATGGCAAAAACATTTTTTAAAGCAAATGCATTGAAGCAATTGCTGTTAGAAAGTCATTTTTATCTAGCATTTTCAGGACACTACTTTGAATGTGCTTTCAAGGACATGGTATCATTAGTGCTTAAGTTGGTTAACGCTGTCCTAATACTGCACATTGCGGTGAGGGAGTTTCAAAAGACATTAGGAATCATACTTTACCTACCCTTCAAGGAAACTGGATACTTGTTCCTTGACATGTCCTCCCCATTTAGTCAGTACTTGCAGGACCACCTTCTGCCACAAACATCCTCCCTGTGCCCGGTGCGTTCCCATAGAGTTGGCCTCCTCAGGGCGCCATCAGCCAGACAATGCTGGCTGGTGGCCCCCAGGGGGACAGCCTTCTCTGTTGGAGCACCAACCCTGTGGAACGAATTACCTGTGGAACTTCGGACAGCCCCTGACCTCCGCTCCTTCCGCCGTGACTTGAAGATGTGGTTATTCCACCAAGTGGGCTATGGCTGACCATTTTAAATTGTTTTTAGATTATCAAATTTGGTGTTTTTATTGATTACCCCTCTTTTATATTATATGTTATTTTCTGTTGTTATGTTTGTTGTTATGTCTGTCTTTTATATGTTTTTATGTCTTTTATAATCAATACGATTGTAAGCCACCCTTGTAAAAGCTGTTGTGAAGGATGACCAAACGGTTGAGTAATACAAACAAGAGGGGCAGACAACAGCCCTACACAATAAATATCACTGAATCAGTGTCAGTGTTTTCAGTGCGCACCCCAGTGGTGGGTTGCTCTCGGTTCGGGCCGGTTCGCACGATCCGGTAGCGGTGATGGTATGATGTCACCGAACTGGTTCTCTGCGCCCAGGAGCTGGGCCCACCCGCGTGCCCGTACTTACTTTTTCCCCCTTTTTTCCCCGTTTTTTTGCTCTGCGCATGCGCAGAGTGCTTGTTTTGAGGGTTTTTTTGTTTTTTAACTAACTGCGCACTCGCAAAGTGCGTGCTTTGCGAGCGAAGTGATTGCGTGAGCCGACGCACACGCTTTGCGCGTGCATGAAGAGAACCGATAGTAAAGGTAAGTAAAACCCACCCCGGGTGCACCCCTGATTACAACCAGAATGTTCTGAATAATGATTTAGTTTGAGTTTAATGGTTTACGTTTTGATTCAACACAAATCCATTCCCTCAGCAAACGTTGCACAGGCAGCAGATGAGTGGATGCATTTATTTTGGAAAGTTTTCGGTACCTCAAGAGATATAAATGGGTCCTAGAGGAACACTCCACCACCAGACCGATGTTAGAGACTGCTAGCCAGAATATTCCTCTGCTTTAGGCCGGGGATAAATAATGGGTTGGAGGTGGTTGCAAACGGTGAAGGTAGGCGCTTTGGGCAACTTTCCAATGTAAATTACATGGAAATGAGACTTCTGTGAGGCCAAAGGCCTCTTCCAAATGGGGCAGTGAGGGATTTAGTTAACATAACACTTGTGCTAAATGAAGCGGTTGACAGAGCTTTCAGCGGGCAGGTCTGTGGCTTTAATTTACCATGAGAAAAGAACAGCCTCTAGTTTAGTCCTTCTGGAGAGGAACTCACAAACACATGAATGTGTGGCCTGTTTTTCCAAGCCACTGAAATTTTAAGTGTTGACATTCTTGGACCGTGTTAATTTTTTTAAAAAAGATTGTTTAACTTCTGAAAAAAGATTGGTTAATGTCTTTAAACTCCCTAGGAAGTGAGAATTTTTCGCCTCCAATTTTATTTTATCATTTATTGTATATTGATACTGATGCTTTATTCCTGTCCAGGATGCATAATCTTACAGAATAATATTCACAAGTACTAGAAATGATTACATTAATTTGCTGGGCTTTTGAGATTCCTTTGAAATGGTGGTGAAGAGAGAATCTTTTGTTTTGGAATTTTTTGAGAGGAGCACAGATTTTATTATTATCCATTGTGGACAGAAATCCTAGGATTTGGTTCAGCAAATTTGAGGGCAACTGGCTGGGGAAGGCTGTCTAACTTAGGTTTGCCAGTCTTTATTCCTTTACATATCTCAACAATGTTCTGAAACTTACAGTTCACCATTTCTTGATAAGTTGAAGGAAAAAAATGAAGAAAAAAAAATCAAAAGTAATAAGACAACCCAGAGAAGACACTGAATGAAAACATGATGCAGAAAATGAATATTTTTGTACGTCCAGCAGGGTTGTGCAATCCAGACAAAGCAGTTTGCAGATTACCAGTTAATATCTGAGCATTTTTCAGGGGCTCAGCAAAGGCTATTTTTGCTATGTGTCTAGGTCACATGGAGTAGTCTGTTCTTCCTTTGGTAAACTAGAGGAGAGAAGGAGTATGGAATAGGATTTGATAACCAGACTTGTTTTCTTGTCTTTCTGCAAGAGGGTTACTTCTTAGCATTCCTGTCAGGTGGACCTATTTATGTCCCAGGATAACATAATAAAAGTTCAGCCAAGATATGCACTGTGATGGTATGTGAAATTGATATTGGGAAACAGGAGGAAGAGCTGCAGACTAGATAACCATAATATAAAAGATATATTAGTCACCAAAAGATGGGGGAGCATGGGAAGAGTTTCAGAAGAGACCCTCTCCTAGTTTTCTGGAAAGTAAAGTAAAAGAGAGGAAAAATATTTACAAGATTCTGTCGATGAAGCCTATGATAGTACTCATAATTGTAGTTCTGGTCTAGATTACCTTGAAGAGCTAACAAGATATTAGGCCTGTTCAAGTCCTACTCAACCTTCCATGCTCAATTTTAACTTTGTGTGTGTGTATATGTGTCTATGTCTGTGTGTGGGTTATTAGGAAATATTTTACTATTTGCATGGGGATCAGATACAAAAATGTTGCCTATCTTGTAAAAGGAACAACAATCATGATTCATAAAGGTTTCTTTTCATAAAGCATTTAATTGATGTTATATTAATTTTGGACAAGAACATTCAGGTTCCTCTCTTGTAAAAGCTAGACTTTCCAATCCTGCTCTCTCTCCCAAATCTGCAATCTAATTGTTGTGATACTTAATGAGGAGGAGTACTTGACACTGCATGTTGATTTGATGCTTGATGCACCAGGTCCCTAGCTGAACAACCCACCCTCCCTTTCCTGCTAGATTCCAAAGCAAAATTCGACCTTGGCCTGGCCCAGACTTAAAGCTGCAGAATTTGCTGAGTTTGGGCTTTTTGCAAAACATCAAGCTTCCAGGCTTTCTCCTAAGTGTTCTGGATCTGAAGGAACAAAGCATCGCACCGCTGGTTCCACCTTTTCCCACTTGGGAATAAGTAGGGAAGAAGATGGCAGCATGAAAAAAAAAATCTCCCAGGAGATGTGGAATAAGCTGCCAAGATCAGCCACATTAGTGCTGACACGCGCCAGACAAAGGAGTCCAGATTCTATAAATGAGACGGCAGGCTGGGATTGGCATTTGGCTGGATTGTCAGGAAAGAGGCTCTGGCGATTTGAAGCTGAGAGACCCGAGAGCTGCGAAGAGGAGAGAGGCTTGCTGACTTCAGCTGCTGTGAATATTTCTCTACAGCCAGACTGTGCTGTTTGTTTGGAAAAGGTAAGTTGCAAACTATTCATATTTTTCCCACTTTTTTCTTTCTTTCAGTATTTGGGGAATTTTGCCTTCTGAAAACTTCCCTTAAATAAAGGTGTGCTTAGGGTTTTCAGGTGTACCACAGGTTACAGCATTTCATGTTTTCCTGGAAATGCCCTTTGCCCTCACTGCATGTTTGTTTTTGTTTCTTTTTTAAAGTGAGGGCTCTGGTTTTCCCTATGTTGACATGCGTCATCTTGCTGAGGCAATGTATGAAATGCCTCTGCTTAACAGATGATTGCCTGCCGCAGTTATTTTTCAGATTGTTGTTGTAAACGCTGTAATTACAGTCTTAACTACTTGTAGGTCTGACTAACACCCCATAAATGGGTACATAAAGATAAAAGAGCAACTTTAGGAAGAAATCACATTCTTAAGCTTCAGCTTTATAAGATACCTCTTAAGATTTTGTCATTTGTTGCATATAAAAGGAACAAACAAGCCAGTAAACTGGAGAAGCATTAGAGGTATAAATATGTACCACTTTGTGGATTCAGTATAATAAGAAAGGTGTATTTCTTTTATTCAGTTTATTAATTATTTTATGAGCCTGCCTATTATTTTAAGATGAAACACTTTTTTACATTTTACTATGAAATCTTTCTAGTTCATGAAACATGTCTGTATATTTACAGTATTTCACTTAACCTTGAAATTATTCCAAGAGATAAAATATAAATTTGTAATGTGGCATTTCATGTAAATTCCTATAAAGCTGTCCTGATGTTAGAAACCACTGTAATAATGGCTCTATGTGAAATGAGTGCTATTGAATACTACTGAAATAATGCTTATTATTTTAAAGCATATTTCTCTATTATATTGGAAGAATTGTGCACTTCTGATTAGAATAATAATAATAAAAATCAATATCTATTCCATCAACAATATTGAATTGATCAAATTTAAAAAGTAAGTTAATAGCTCCCAGGCTATTAAAAATGTAGCAATGACAACCAAACAAAGCTATATTTGGAATTTTGCCTCACAACATGACAGCAATCAAACAAAATCCATATTTAATCAAAAGCCATTTTCATATTATAGCCAAAAAAATGGCAATGCAGAGGTGCTAATATAATCACCAACACCTTATTTTAATGGAAAAGCATGTCAAAATATTTGCCTTATAGCAATATGTTATTACGGGCACATAGGAATTTGCTGAATATATGCCACATATTTTATCCAATCAAGAGGCATGATGATTTCAGCGAGAATGATTCAAGCCCATCTTTAATTTTCTCCCCGAAATTGATGGGCATGAACAAGAAATTTAACATGGCGGAATCTTCTCAACACCTTTCCCTAAATATCTTATTGGCTCTGCTCATCAGAATTCTAAAACCCAAACTTGACCTATTCACAAAAATACTACTTCTAGAAGTATATCTAACTAAAACTGGTGCAAATGGCAGATTATGAAGATTTGCAATCCAGACACTGCAAGACACCACATAAAAGCACTCCTGCTGCTCATTGCTTTGCTAAGGAGAACCAATGTCAGAGGACTGAGTTTTTATGGAGAAAAGCATGAATGAAGCATGAATGAAGAAGGGATTAAATCCTACCTCCTACATCTTGGTCTTGATATGAATCCCTTCCGCTATTCATACCTGAAGCCAAAGTTTACAAAACTCTTAAAGGAAATATTCTTGTATCTTCATAGACACTTTTTGTTTGATTGCACCTGATTTGAATTTACATATGATTGTGCTACGTGTATCTTTGAGGTCAAAGATAGCTTAGTTTAAAATTCTATTGTTGGAGACAGAGGTAATTGTTCCCTGGAACTACTGTATATAAATAGTTTCTGGGGCTGATTTGGTTAGAAAAAGGAAGAAAGGATTAAACTACTTTTCCTCCACATTGGAAGGAAGAAGGGGGTATATTTCACCTTGGTTAGTTATTCTCCCACTCTTTGTTCAGAAATGCTTTCTTCTGCATAATCAACATTATTTTGAGGACTGCATGCTAATTTTGATCAATACTCTACTTTTATATGGACCAAAGAATAAATTTACCAAAACAACAACTGCGAACAGTGAAGACATTATTTTGGAATAGATGGATTTGCAAATGCGTGTCTCTTTTAAACACTACCAAATGACTGCTTTCTCCTTTCTTGTAGAGTGAATGTTACTTTTTTTAAATTTAGCTTGTTTTGCCAGGTTTTTAATTGTTATGTTTCTGGTAATTCAGATAAAAGGAGCCCAATAGGTGAATTTAAGTATCACTTTGAATGCAGTTCCATTAATTTCAGTAGCATTTAATTGCTGCATGATTTCTCTAATCCACAATTCTGCAAGTTGTTTTCTTTTTTTTTTTTTAGTATACCATGGTTCAAAGTTGAGGTACAAGTTCTGAAGCCTCTGACTTGAAGAAAACATATTTATTTTTAATTTTTGTTTTAGATCTTAAAATGTAACTGCTTAAAAATGTATGCTTATAGTTTGTACCTTCTTATTTTTATTACTTGTTTCTAATTAAAATATAAATTAGGTTAGGTTTCTGTGTTTCCAAATCAAGATAAAATAGGAATGTAATTAAAAAAAAGAAGAAAGCCTCAGGAACTGGTCCTACGAAGAACGACCAAGACTAAAGTTGTGGTTGGATCTTACGTGTAAGTTCCAACACAGTATTCTCAGTGATATGTCCCCAGTTTGACAGTGTTTTACCAACAGAAGAGAAGATATGTAGTTCAGAGTTGAATTGTGGAGTCCTTTGTACCCTCTGAGATGGTAGTTTGGCTACTGACATTTCATTATCCGACTAGGATATCTTTAGTGTTGGAAGGGAATGGTGGGGTGGTGGTGTCTACTCTTTGTTTATATACAATAGCTTGCCCTGTCAGATTTAGTGCAAATGTTGTTTCCTTGGTGGAGATGTTGTGTTCTTTTTCCATTCTCCATGAGGATAAACAGGGGAGTGTTTAGTGGTGACTTCTCCAAGGACTTTCAGAGGAGACATACGTGCACACCATCCTTCTGGGTGATCCCAGGCATGGCTCAACATTTTTGTTCCCAATTAGATCATATGCTGACTCCATGGGCCAGTCTCCTGGGTTGTTATTCAGGAAGAGCAAACTCCTCCCCACCTTGGTATCCCTCTTCCCTCCTAGGGTGCTTGGATTCTTTTGGGTGGCTTTCCATCTGTTTGCCATCCGCTCAGTCAAGGAGTTCTATCAACCTTGCGTCCTTGCACATAAGGTGCATTCATTGTTGATGGAGGCTCCTGTGATGGTGCTGCCTAGGATACGTAAGTGCAACATGCCATAATTCTTTCCCATCTTCTCTTTACCTCTGGGAACTACTAGGGACCATTAGAGTTGTAGATACATTTGTTCACATTGGTGAAAGTCTGTCACTTGAAAATTCATAAGTAGAATAATGTCTACTTATGTGATGAGTAATTTTTTGTTATTCATTATCAAGTTGGTGTTTGTTGTTAAGCAAGCGGATATACTTAGATTTTCTCCAGAAGATCTGTCCATAACCTGATCCTTCAGGTCTTCTACTAATTAACCCATCATAGATGAAATTGAGTCCATCCACCTTGTTATTGGTTGTACTCTTTCTCCTCCCCCTTTTCCCCCAGCATTAGAACCTTCTCCACAGAGCGAGGTCTTTGTATAATCTATGTGCAGTAGGATAATTTGAGCCTGATGATTTGTTATTTGATGAAATAAAACTCTGGGTTGTTTTATTCAATGATCCATTTGTTTGCTTCCTTGGCTGGCTCTGGTACTCTCAGGAGTCTTCTCCAAGATAAAAGTTCAGAACCATCAATACTTATTTTATCTTGCTCCTTTAAAGTCCAGATGTGATTTTCATGTTTTTTAATTACACTGTGATTTTAAATTTCTTTCTGAATTTTAAAAATTGTTGCTTTTAATTGTTTACGGATTGATTCTTTGCTCATATAAGCTGCTTTAAGGAAAAGTTCCTGGGGTGTATCTTTTAACTAGCTATGCCTTCAGTTGCAATTCAATTTTTTATGCTTCAGTTGTGTTTTGCGTCTGGGACTTTGTTGTGGACTACCCAGAACAAAAAGAATTAAAACAGTGTTGAGATTTGCTGAGAAGTGGGGAATTCCAAAAAATTTATTCCTTCTTTAAGACAGCCAACGAAACACCCTTTTCTTCCAGGGATTCCTGCATATGTCCTTCCTTGAGTAACCACTGCTGTTCTTTAAAATATATGATAAAATAGGAAACAACTGGAGGGGCTACTAGGGTTATGTATGTATATCTGTTGGATCGGTTTTTTCTCCCTGACTGCTTTCATTCCAACAATAATCAAGAACTCCTTAGACTGTTAAAAATGTTTAATTTTTACTTGTATTATTACCAAAGATGTTTTCAGAGTTGAATACTTTGGCAAGTAGTCAGCAAGATGCTGCTACAGTATTTTTTACTGAGCTGTGAAGCAGAAAGAAGTAGCTAGTTTCGGTGGCATATTTTGCTGAGAACGTGGCAACTGAAGCAGATAAAGGGTTTTATATACTGTACTCTGCTTTGTTAATACAGGAAAGCAAGGGCCCTGCACACCAAATAGTGCAATTTGAGTGTATTGCTCAGACTCCTAAACAACTCAGTCTTCATTGTCTATGCATTCTATTTGCACAGATTTGCTGATAGGCTCCTATAAACACGCAGCCCATCTTTAATAAAATATGGGTTATATGCATCTATGCACAGCTAAGTGCAGTCAGGAAAAAAATGGTAGTTCTGGAGAACTTCCCTGTCTGTTTTCTGGCTGCCTTATTGTAGAGGACTCTTTGGAACCCTTGCCTGATGTCCTTTTTGGGAGGGATTCTTCCTAAAAAGAAGACATGGGTATGAATTGTTGGGATGCTTCTCTGCCAGTAAAAAAAACCCAACCAGACTTTCCAGCCATTCTCTTGGTGTGCCATCTGAAACAATACTAAGAATACATGGACAACACTTAACTAGAATATATTGCACGCTATTAGCTTTTAAAGAATACACTTATATACTGCCCTTCAAATAAATTGCTTTTAGAGTTCACAAGAAGTATTTGTATAGCCCAGTCTATCTCAGTCGTATTTACATTAGTGGAATTCTAAATTGGTCATAATTAATTCTTTTTATGGTGCTTCTCAGGAGTAACTTAATTTGAATTCTACATTCAGTACAATTATAATTTTGAAAATCAGCATCACAATACAACAGGGAAGCAGAATAACAGCATCCATGGGGATTGCTCAGAAGACCCCCAAATAACCAACCTAATTTAGACTATGTTGGAGTTTCAGTGTACACTTGAAAATTACTGCATGATTTGGGATATATATATATATATATACTGTCGTTGCTCTATAGTTTTCTGATGGAATAGAACAATTAGGCAAACTCACCATTTGTGGATAGCACAACCAGGATGTGAAAATATGGTTTGGGTTTCATGCCTGGTTGCCATAAAAGTTCTTCTACTCCCATCTTATGAAAGAGCAACCAGGAACAGCTCTTTATGAAAGATACCCAAGATGGAGAGAGAGGGTATTACTGTTTGCCGATCTTGTTCAAATGTCAGAGATACAAGGGTGCATTTTTTTTAACACAGCCTTCTAATGGAGGAAATCACAAAGCCTGCTATTTGCTCACAGGGCTTGTATTGACAAAAGAAGAGCACCAGAGAAAGAAAGTGAGACAGCTCTTGCTGCCCTTCTACAAATAGTGCTGCTTGCACTGGAGTGCTGTGCTAATGGGAAGTTACAGGCTTTTCATTTACTACAGTATTTAATGTGTTTATGAAGCATATTAACTTGGTACCTAAGCAAAAGAAGAGGGATACTGGTTTAGACTGGCATTCTGGATTTCAGTTATAATTATTCGTTCATTTGTTTACTTCTCCATTGGAATTTGTGAGCCCAACTATGCTGCACTGCACTGGTCTTATCCTTTCAGGATTAATCATACATATCCATATTTCTCTTCAGATCGTATGAATCCATGTAACAGAATCTATAAATCAAGGATTGTCCAACCTTGGCAACTTTTGAGATTTATGGACTTCAACTCCCAGAATTCCCCAGCCAAATAGGGGAATTCTGGAAGTTGAAGTCCACCTGTCTTACAGTTACAATTTATATCTCTGGTGGCCCGCAGGCCGGATGTGTCACATGCAGGCCACGCCCACCCCAGCCCTGTGAATAGGAAAAACGTCACAACATGTCATATGATGGCAACATGATGCTGCGAGTTTGTCACCCATGGCATAGAGTATAGCCTTTTTCTGCTGTACCTATTGGAATTACACAAACTTTTAGATCTCCACCCAATCCAAAAAAGGAATAAAAGATTAGTCCCCATATCCCACATTTTCAGACCCCATTGTATTTATCCACTTTTCTAGAAAATCTCCACAGTTGCTAAGAGAGAATGCAAGCTATAAAGCTGCTAAGCCATATTTTCTCCACTGTATTGAAAAAATCCTCTGAGTTATGACTGTGAAAAGATAACATATTGGCATTTTTTTCAACAAGGCACATTTTTCATTGACTGTAACTGTAACTGCTTGCTACTGTGATGGCTTGAAATGGAATATGTTTTAAATAAATGGAATGCAGAATTTTTTTTTGAGGTGGGAGAACTGAATCAGGAGTTGGGTGTCAATTATGGAAAATAAACTGGTTCAGCATTTAGTTGTTATTATTACTAATTTTTTCATCTATCTATCTATCTATCTATCTATCTATCTATCTATCTATCTATCATCTATCTATCTATCATCTGTCTATCTATCTATCTATCATCTATCTATCATCTGTCTGTCTGTCTATCTATTGTCTATCTATCTATATCTAATCATCTATCTATATCTATCTAAAATAAAAATGAATGTGGCAAATAAACCTAATGCTTCCGCCTCCTATTTTCCTCTACAGCAACAACCTTGTATAGTAATTTGGGCCAAGAGAGACCGATTTGTTCCAAACCACCCAACCAGCTTTCACTCTTAAGGAAGGACTAGACACTATGGTCTCCTGGTTTCTAGGCTTAATTTACTACACCAAACTGGCTCTCTGTACAAACAGCTATATGAACTGGTCTTTGTTTTGGTTTGGGTTTTTTTGTACCAGAGGTGATTCTGAAGCAATGCAGAACTGTCATGTTTCTGACAAGAAAACACAGAGCATGCTATAGCCTGAAGTGTTTCTCATAATTTAGATAATTTTTAGTAATTTACTACTTCACAAAGATTGGTACATCTTAAATATATTCCAGTTCAGTGGCAATTCAGTGTCAGCTGCTACTAAGCAAATATACTGCTAGTAGAAATGAGGGGAAAAACAAATGACAAACATGAATACATGGCCTACCCATTTGTTATTGTTTAAGGTCAGTGACAAATCATAATTTATACTACAGGTTGTTTAGCAACTGCCTCTTTAGGTACCATTGGCAGTGATAACAGTGATGACAAAGTTATTTTGTGATCAATCCTTGCATTTACAGGTCTGTATAGCAAAGGAGAGATGAAGTAAAATCATAAGCATAGCAATGGCTTCACTTAAAACTGCTTTGCTTTAAAAAATGAACTGTAATTGCTAAAAGAGGACTATTTGTACATTTTAAGAATCTTTTTTTTTTTTAAAGTTTTTTTCCCCTTATAAACATATCTTAAATGTACAGTTTTTTTATCTGGTATACATATTTTCTTTTAGTTTTTATCATCCTAGACAATTTAAATATATTCAAGATTGCTCTTCTACCATTTCATCTTCCTTGTTTTACAACAATCCTTTTTCTCTCTCTCCTCTCTTTCCTTTCCCTCCCTTCTTCCATCTACTCTTCTACTTTCTTCTTTCCTCCTCTCCTTCTCCTTCTCTCC
>JANHFM010004296.1:207921-222887 GCA_032468115.1 Grayia smithii
CTCTCCTTCTCCTTCTCTCCTTCTCCTTCCTTTCCCCCGCACCTCCCTTCCTCTTCCTTCTGACCTTCTTTCCTACTCTTATTTCCCCTCCCTTTCTTCCTCTCCTTTTCCCTTTCTTCTTTCCCTCTTTCCCCTTCCTCTCTTCTCTTCTCTCCTCTCCCTCTCCCTTCTTTCTCTATTACATTTTAAGAATCTTAGGCACGTTTAGTTACCCCTGAGCAACCCTTTGATGGGGAATACTAGAAACGTCTTATATGTAATGAACAATTTCCATTTAGGAGCTCACCTTCAGTTTTGTCATAGTTTAAAACTCTGGCTTAATTTTGTACTTTCTTGTGTTTCCCTGAATTTTCCCATATGAAGCATTCTGGAGAAATTCTTTATGGATGTTTTGCTGAAAACAGAAAAAAAATGAATTAGTAATTTATGAATTTGATTATTAGATAGGGTAAAATATGGGAAGAAGGGAATGATAATGTAACTTAAAGAGGAAGGACTGATCATCTAAACTAATTCAGAACTGTTGGGAAGATTGAATGCCACTTCTTTATATTTTTTCTTTTTCTTCCTTGTTCCTTTCTTTACCTTTTTACTATTTTTCTTCACTCTTTTTCTCATTCTTAAATTTCTACTGCTTTTATTATTGTACAAAATTCTTTCATTAAAAATAAATAAATAAATAAATATGTGTGGAGAATGCTTATACATCCCTTTGTGCATGTTGGTTGGTCTCAATAAAGGAAACATCATGCTTTTGGCATAAGGAAGTACCTTATCAGTTCTATATCTGCAATATGTCTATGTGTAAGCATAGATGCTACAATAGTAATAGAACTCTTTACTTGGAATCAGATACCTCTGAATACATATGCAAGGGTGATGCTACATTTGTAGTTCCTGCTGGGGGCCCCGTTATTAAGAAGCTTTATATTATATACCATAACTCAACTCTTGAAGTCACACCTTCTACCTCATTTGCAATTGAATGAGCTGTTTTGTCTTTTTATTATATCTTTTCTAATGGTCTTCCTCCTCCTGTCATTCTCTTCCTAGTTCTTTCAGTCTTGAGGATGACCAGAAAAATCTTCACCAACAGCAGGGAGAGGTGGAGGCAACAAAACGTCAACAGTGCCTTTGCCAAGCTGAGAAAGCTAATTCCCACCCATCCTCCTGACAAAAAGTTGAGCAAGAATGAGACTCTTCGCTTAGCCATGAGGTACATCAACTTCCTCGTCAAGGTCCTTGGGGAGCAAGGGCTGCCGCAAACAGGTGTGAATCCACAAGAAAGGATACTGGGCCTGTTCCAGCAGAATCCACATTTGGAACACATGGAAGAACTGACTCTCCTTGAAGACTCTGAGGTCCCTTCTCCCAACACAAGCAGCAACATTCCAGAATGCTGGTCAGAAACATCATCTCCATAATCAGTCAGGGTAATCATCCTGATTGCAATTTGATAGTTCCCCTTGATACCGGTTGTGGTAGTTGTTTGTTTCCCTACAGTGTTAATCTATTTATTTATTTATTTATTTATTTATTTGGTCCATCTTGGTCTTTTAAAACTCAAATGTACTTTATGTAAACTTTTCTGAGGAAGAACATGGCTTTCAATAATTAAAAAGAATTCCAATGGTCTAATCAGCTATAAAGGGCTTAGATTTTGAGTGCAAGGGACTTTGACTGAGCCTACTGAAAGTCACCAATGGATCACTTCAGTGATGGGTTGCTACTAGTTCGGCCTGAATCGGGCAAACTGGTAGTGGCTGCTGTGGGAAGCTCCACCCACCCACCTGGACGTCTCTGCGCATGCGCAGAAGCGTGCCGACAAGAGAACCGGTAGCGACGGGATGTGAAACCCACTACTGGATCACTTGCCCTTTATTGTGACATACAAGTGAAAATTGTTAGGGTCAGTAGCTTGTGCCTGAGTGACAGTGTAAGTTTTCAAACAGCTGGCTAGCTCTGGGAATTTCAGTTCCTGATTATTTGGCTGCTGAATTGACAAAAGTTAATTGAAAATCTAAGTCAAACAAATTCTGCAGTTGTGCATCTTCTCCTGTGGTAGAACAAATCCATTCCCACTTCCTGTAACATACCACAGTGAACAACTGATTATTACTTTCCCACTTCCTTTCTTAAGGGAAGAAACCACATAAATTGAGCAGCCACATCTACAATTACAACTGTGAGCATCTCATTGTATCCATTTCAAAAGACATGATAACACTGCCTACTATAAATTGGGTATTTTACAATATTATAAATTGGGTATTGTAAAAGAAAATATCTAGAGCTCTGGAGCCAAGGCTACTCATAAATTTTTTTTTTTTTCATTTAAGATACATTAATGTCAAAGTTAGTGGAGCACTGCTAAGGTCTTCTTCTCCTTTGCCTGCAATGCCCAGTTCAGTACAATCTTTATGCTAGGATGTGTGCATTTCACTTACTATTTTTCTCCAGTATATGTTAAAACCTGACATATACCATACATAAGGAATGCATCTGAGCAGAAGGGAATGGATCATGCCCACTATGCTTGCTCGGATATAATCAACAGTGGATTTTAGTTATTTCTGAAATATTCAAAGATGCCTACCTTAAAAAAAATTGGATTTAAGTGTTAATTCAACTGGATTTATAACGTGAGGAAAAAACTCTTAGATTTGGCTAGAATTACATTTTCCAGAATATTTCCAGATAAAAAATAACTACATAATTTCAAAAGCACAGCTTAATAGAAAAACAACCGTTTCATTTGTTGTTAGTGGCATTTTATAAATCAGAGGCGCTATTTAATTGTCTTTAAAATAAATACAGGATCACATGAATCATTTACGGATTTCTTTCTATGAGGAATTCCACTGCACCTAACCTTCTGTATCAACTGTCCCAAACTGGGTGTCGTTTATTCACTTAATTATCAACATTGGATACAGCCACTCACAAGTTTCTAATTTAAAAAAAAAATAAATTATTGTTTTAAAGAATATTTTTTAAAGACTTCATAGTTAAAGAGTCAAATGTCTTCTTGAGTTAAAAGCCACTATTTCAACTCTAAAATTAGCTACTGATATTATGTATTTTCAATTAAATGACAAAGCAAAACCTTTAAATGGGGAGGGGGGGATGGAACTCTGTGGCATGTGTTTCTAGCTAGGTGGGCATTTATTTTATCATTTTCCATCACGTTCACTGGAACTCTGATATTATTGCCTCTGTCAAGGGCCCCAATCTTCTATATATACGCCATGAAAACTAGAGTTGAGAGGCAGAGATGAGCTAAGGCTTCTACAGGGCAGCAGGTCAGGCAAAATCACTTATAAAGGACTTTGCCCCCTACAAATGATCTAAAGCCAAATGATAATAAATATTCTGCTCCTTGGCATATTTTTTTCATCTTTCATGCCAAGATTTTATTTGTTCATAGGCCCATTTGTTTTATGAAGGATAAGGATAGAAATGCATTTTTCTCAATAAAGGCATGCAGATTAAATTGTACGTGGTATTAATGGGTATTATGCCAATAAATGAATTAATGAATTAAACTTCAGCTAATTAAAAAAAATACTCCTAATACGTTTTAGAACATATGTTCTCAGTTATAACCTTCTTCAATCTCTCTGTAATTGTTTTATTTAAAAAATACACTTTGGAGGATGGGAAATAAGAGGTATGATAAGCTTAAGCCTAGAACTAAATTAATAGAGGTAATAACATCTTTTTTATACTAATTAAAATTGTTCTACCTCACCAGTACTATTGTTACTGCATTCCAGCTGAGCCAAATGAGAGTGCTTAATTTAGTTTATTAAAATACTGTACAGTCAGACCAAATATATAAAAACACATTACAAATACATTAGTCTGCATCCAATTAATAAAGGAAAAAAAGCTATTCACGATATACATCTAGTAAAACAATCAAATTGAAAAACACCTGTGTTTTTGGGGTGTTACAAAATTTGTCTACACTTGTGGAGACTTCTCCATCCTGATTGTCAGTAGGCATGCAAAATTGCCATGTGAAAGCAATCTAATAGTTTCTAATTAGACTGGAGATTAACTCTGCCCTCCAAAAGTGATAGAACATTTGAGAAGCTGGGATTACTGACATGTAACAGGTTAGTTTTACAGTTGGTCATGTGTGATTGCTCTAACAGTCCTGCCCAGTATGAGAGGACCTGCAGGCTCTGACCTTTAATGTATGCACTTGGCTGAGCAGGCAATGAGATGAAGCTACCACCTGTAAGATTATGGCTGAATGCCAAATGAGACATAGAGTCCCTGATGTTGGGTGCTCACCAAGTTGTGAAGGTTCTTACAGGGCTACTGCGAAGGAAATAAACATCTTGCACTGATTATACTATCTGCTCTTTTCTAGCTCCAAGGAATGATTTATATCATTTCAAGATGGGGCAAAAAAATAGCAAGATATGACAGAGGAAAGAAAGAGTAATAGCAACACGTAATGGAAGGATTTTTTTTTGCAACTCCTATGGTGCTCAACAGCTAGTGTTCTTTACATGGAGAGCCCAGTGGACCTTTAACATGGATGTGGGATGAACAGTCATTGTGTATTTTCTAACTCATGGCTTATGACTTATTGTTGTGGGCAAAGGAAATAATGATGTCTTCTTTCAGCACATTTTGGTTAAGAAAAAGTATGGTTTGGTGCAATATATGAATCCTGAACTTTCCTTTCTTAAATTATTAACATTGGAAGAGAACAGAACTGTATTTTCCATGACAAAAGAAAAATTGACTTCCAAAATGAATAGAATCTGCTTCTGAGGCAAAAAGTGGGACAAAACTACCAGTGCATCTTGAAGGAAGAAAGAGATGGGCTCAATAGGTTGTCAATGGTTCCATTCTATTCCCCCTCCACCATGCTGTCCTCCTTCCTTCTCAGTCTTCCTTCTCAGACCTAAAGACATATTGTTTCTAAGATTTCCCTTTTTTGTTCTTTTTTTAAATATAGTCATAATAATTTCTACAGTCGCTATTCAATTCTCAGGATTACATCTTTACTTCAAATGCAAAATCGTGTCTTAATTCAGCAAGATTTACTATGGAATAAAACTTTCTGTACTAGGATTTCTACTGTCTTAATATGTAAACTACGGGCCCCTGGGACAGTATTTTAAGATCCTCAAAATTCTGGTAATATTGTAGATGAAGTCTTTAAACTTGGAAAAGAATTTGGCACTAGAGCCCTGATAAACTTGGTCCTTTTTGAGGTGACCAGAATTCCAGAAAACCTCAAAAGGGGAGTTCCTTAAGCCATTCCCAGTCTTTTCTACACCACTGATTTAAACCTTTTCTGTTCAATTTTTGAAGAGTTACCCTGCTGATGGATAGGATCTCAAGCCCTTTTATATATTTTTCAGCATTCTCTTGTGTTGGAAATAATTAAAAAGGTTAATGTTATTATTTTTATTGTCTAAATACACTGTAGTCACATCTTTTGTGACTATAATTAAATATGTATATTTGATGTATGAAATCCTAACAATGATTCATGAGATTCTGCTACTTTTAGCAACAATGCAAAATGCAAAGAATTTATGAAGAAATTCTAAAACTGCTGTTAGATCTACACATGGTACAACTTACTGGTTAAATAATTTCAATTGTGTCTCCAAATATCCATGTTTGTATTGGCATTGTCCATTTTAACTTTTATTTCTGACAATTAAAACTTTCCAAATATACTAAACAAATGGGAAAAAAAATAATTCTCTTTAAATTAAAACAATGTTCTGGTGCAAAAACAAAAGGTAAAGATTTAATGTTATAGTGAGAAAAGTAAATGTAGTATTTCTTAAATATCCCGTCTTATATCTTCTTGCTATTAATATATAATGTGTATTTCTAACTAAATGTCTCTACCAAAGATTTATTTTGTTGGCACTTTTTATGTTTTGTAAGCCCCCTTTGTTTGGCCAAGAATCTTTTATATATTTTCTTGTACATTTCCCTATTTAATCCTAATATATTAAAAAGATTTGGAAAATCAGTCTTTTTTATATTAAAAACGCAATGTCTTAACTGACATTTTGTTAAGAGCTGAACTGGTTTTCTATTTTCTTTCTACTATGGAAATAACAGAAGCATGTGAATATTAAGTTATCTTTGCAAGGAAAAAAAACACTGGATGCATTGTAATTTTGCAATCTTTAAAAAGAAGTATACAGACTCAGTGGATAAGCAAGCAAGAAGACAACATTAATTTGAAAGCAGAATTGGTTCTTTACTTAGTTTCCTGGGAATTACTTTTGTCAGGCAGAACCAATTATCTACACATTTCACATTTCTCCATCCTGTGCAACAAAAACAGATTCTTTTGAATTTGCAGTCAAATAGGAACACCATAAAGTAGATTAATAAATAGATTAATAAATAATCAGTTTTCAGAAATACAGACTCTATAGTCCATTACTACATGAGATTTAAAGAGGGCTAATTTGTATATTCAAATAATGTTTATTAAATAGTGTAAATACTTTACATTACACATTAAATTACATTGAAAACAACCATGAACCGATCTTTATGACCATATGTACTGTAGTAGAAATCCACTTTGGGTATAGTAACCATATTTTCTTGAAGAACACAACGGGCCAATCTGAAAAAAAAATTCAGAAGGATTAAAATGTTATATTTATAACTTTGCTTCACAAAGGAAAATTCAAGAGCAAAACCAAGAGAAACTTTACAAAAATGCATATTCTAATAAAAAATATCTAAAATCAAATACTATTGTGTAATTAAAAAAAACAACAAGACAATTCAGTCTGCATATTTTGCAGTGGGGACTAGAATTGCTGTCACTAAGCAGAACAGTCAAAAACTATTAGTCATGTGAGCAGGTCATTTAGCACTGGCAGTTCTGGTTGTCCCAGTTGCTGTCATTCAGGGAGGGCCATGCCGATTTTTAAGGAAGAACCTCATGTGACTGCAACTTCTGACTTCTGCCAACTTCCTCACTGACTTTGCTTATGAGAAGCTAGCAGGAAATCTTGAAAAACATGATCATATGACGATGGCTCTTTGCAACAGCTGAAACTATGACGACCTGTAATAAGTACCACTTGTTCAGCACTATTGTAAACCTGAATGAATAGTTGTATCCAGAGGACTAGCGGTAAATGTCCGTTTAATAATAAAAATCATATGGTCCTTGTATCTATAGGCAAACTGGGAAGAAATGAATAAACTAGTAAGTATGAGATCTTCATATAGGTTTGCAGTCACTAGTGCTAGATGAATATACTTTTTTTTCCACTTTACATTACTGTTTTACTTTTTAAAAAATGGACATTTATTGCTCATAAGAGGAGTCAATCCATGACAGAACAAATAATATTTTGGCCACTTCAGTGATAGCAAGGTCTCTGGATTTCTTCAGCAGGCAAAATTGTTCAAAAATTAGAAAGAGAGTGAGAACGAAAAGGGTCATCTGGTATTACAATGATGAAGGCTGCATGAGATCAGAACGTTAAAATGGAGCATAAAAGGGATATAGCTGCTCAAATGACACTCTGCCTTGGGGTTGAAGATTGCACCCACATTCTCCCTAGAACTGCTGGTGTGAAGAAACAAACAACAGTTGATTTCTTCCCTTCCCCGTTTTTGAAAACATAAAATCCAGTTGTTAGTCAAACTCTTATGCACTCTGAAATCAAACATCTTGGTTCCTTTGTAGGTGGCATAAAGGTATGTTTTGTATCTAATGTATCTGGGAGTCACTTCAGAGAGTGCATTGGAGAGGAATGTAAATAAAAAAATCCATCAGAGAATTGTTGGAGATGACTAAGGGAGGATAGGAGTAAACAGCACACAACTGATATATTCTTTTATCATGCCACCAGAAAAAGAAAACAAGTGAATAGACAGCTTAGCTTTTGACCCCAGAGGTCAGAGATCATTTAAAAGTCACCTCGGACATCCTTTTTCATAGTGATGATTGTACTTTTAAAACAGCAGGTGCTTAAACCAGAAATGGGAGGAGGAAGGTGAAGGTGATCTTTAACATTTAGATACACCCAACCTTTTTTGTGTGTGTAGGGTAGCCAGATTGCAAAGGTCAACTGTTGTATATTTTAACAAGCAACTGCCATGTTTTGTTTTGTTTTTTGCTGATGTTGCTGCTTAGCAACCAACTATAAAATACTGCATTGGAAGGTCATACCTCCAAAGCTGGGGTCCTGTCCAAATCATAGAATTGGAAGGGAACATTAAGTAATTGACTTTAATGCAAGAGAAGGCCAAGTATGGCAAGGCTCCAGGTAAACATAACTTCTTAAATAATATTTTTTTTCATTTTCCAGACGTATGCAACACATCTCACAATATTCACAGAAAGGTTGTCTTCAGCACAGGAATCATTAGAACATCTCTTTCTGCCTTTGTCTAGCTACCTATTAATAACCCTTCTGATATCATACACCCACCAGTAGAATAGTAGCTGTAAGAATAACTAATGTAAGCTATTAGGTAACAGATTATCTAACACTGTAATTACATATGCTATGCTAAGATTCAAATAACCCATAAAAAGCATTAAAATTGGCTTTTGTTAGGAAGGAATGAAGAAAGGGTTTATAATATCTGCTGATGTCATTTGTGACGGTTTTGTGATACAATTATTTAAATATTAGGTGTATATTTTTGCATCTGAATAGCTTGCTTTTTGCAACAATGTCTTATGTCTAACAAATATAATGCCACAAAAGCAGAATGATAAACAGAAATGCAGAGATTAATCAGGAACTATGATTAGACCACACATACCATGGTTTTCAAATTATTCCCAATGAAGCTTAATAGTGCTGTTTCTTTCACTTTGTTTTTAAGGTACATAGTTTCCTGTTTAGGATTTCTCCCTTGGCTGTGCTGTGAGACTGTGAAGTAGTGAAGGTGGTAGACATCAGTCTTCCCCACAAAATAACCATCAATATAGAACAAATGCCCCAGAAATACAGTACGTTCAGTTTTAATGCAATCTATTCAGCTCTCATACTCCATAATATATAGAGGCTTGGAAGCAAATCTGAAATATTGGAAATCTATTCCTATTGGTCTCACCTAATGGTTAACTAGGATTGTTTTATTTATTTATACCTCCCTCTCTCTCTCTCTCTCTCTCTCACACACACACACACACACACACATCCATCCAACGGGCAATGGGCAAAATAAAAGCAAGGCTTTCAATCAAACCAAAACAAATGTTTTAACTCCATATAAAACCATAGTGAAGCTTAGTAAAAGCCCAAAATCATTAATCACATATATCCACACCAAAGCCCCTATTATTAACATCCCAACCCTGCTGCCTGGGGAAAGAGCCAGTTTTGCAAAAAACCAAAAGTGTTGGGACCATTCATATTTTGGATGGGAAGCTGTTCCATTAGGGCAGGCTCTATCAAAAAAAAAAAAGGTACACTTCCTGGGACTCATTAGGTGACATTATTTCACCCAAAGTACCCTGAGTATGTCCACTTTGCTAAATGTAGTGGGATATGCAGATACTACCAAGGAAAGACGGTGCCATAACCTTTTTGATTATTTATAAAATGGTGCCATAGCTAGTTACCGAAATAAACTGCAGAACTGTTCCTCTACTGGTTTAATCTGCTCTTTAGCATATTTTCTACCATTCTCCTTTATTTTTGTTTTCTTCAGCCACTCATCATGTTTATCTTGTAAGAACTTCTGATGCCTACGTGAGTCTCAAAGGTCTTGGGTATACAGGCGATTCTAGAGGTTGGTGTTTTGCTTTGTAGCATAACAGTTCACCATTATTTTTTTCTGCACATTATCTAGTTCAGGTATAGAAGAATCAGACAAAGTAAACTTTAAATGCTGAAATTTCTAGTAATAACACTACTCAATTTTTCAAGTGGGGTTAAGTCAATCATTCGTCATAACAAAACAGAGTCATTCATTCCAAAATTAGCAAGCAACTAGACTAGAGCTATTTTGCAAAAACTCTCCAAATATGTTTTGTCACTTGAAACCTTTTTGGTATAACTCAAGAGAATATTATCAGAAGTTTGAACACTGAGAAGCTTCTCTCTTTTTATTGGTCTCCTAACATCTGTTGCCTGAAGCAGGCCAGCTTGCCTCTGTAGTCCTCCTCTTTCTTTGGCATATTAAAAGTTTATTTTTAAGTCACAAAAACAAAACAAGAAAAAGAAAGAACAGGGAAGAAGGAGAAGGAATGATTTTGTCCTGTCTTATCATTTTATTTGGATAATTTCTAAGTTCTTGGCTGGGGCTTTAATTTTCCAATAACACCAATAAAAAATGTAATTCTTTTTGTTGTTCTTGATGTTGTATTTTTCTTTGATGAATAAAAATGATTATGATAATTATAAATAGAAGAATTACGGTATTTCAACTGAGTTTGAAAAAAAAATGATGCCAAAAAATGCAGCTCTGAATGTCTACTGGGATTTTGGCATTTCTTATCACTCTGTTGCAGAGGCTCCGAAACTCTTATCTCAATAGACCAGATTACTTGGCTGATCTCCTCTCCATGCTGAGTAGAAATCACATGGCCGTTTTACAACTGACAGCCATTTGCACATTTTCTATCCCGATAAATCAATTAATGGGATGCAGGCTGATTCATTCAGTCCCTCTTGCATTCAGCCTGTTTTTCTTTTCTTTCCCTCCCTCCCATGTTTTAATACCATCTAAGGGTCCTTCGTTAGAAGAGGACTTGTTCACCATGCAGGTGCAAAGCATTCAACGCTGCAGCCTAACAGCAATAAACCCTTTCTGTCCTCCTTAGGGTTTCCCTTTGTTGAAATACTTTTTTCCTTTTGTTTCTTCCACCCCTCGCCTTGTCCTTTTCAAATGTATGGCTCCATGCAGTTAATCTGATTATGTTAATTTGGACTTCATGATCCTAAAGACTGCATTGGGATCTGTAGATAGTGCCCCACACCAGGCATAGGTAGAAGATGGCGGTGGCAAGGGAGGACAATGTGCTCTTAACAAGGAAGCAACTTCTGTCTTCGAAGACAAAGCCTCTGATGATATTGAGAGTGTTCCAAACAGGCCGGAGTTCAATTATGTAGGGAAGATGTGATGGTCAGTTCATGGTGGGACGTGGGAGGCATAATATTAACATTGTTTCATGTTTGCATGGGTTTTTTCCCCCTTTCCTTAGCATAAAAATAATGAGAAGTCTAATCCTAGTCAACTCACAGCACGCATATATCAACGTGGACCCAAAACCAGACTGAACATTCAAACTTTCTTAAAGATGTTCACACATTTCTCATTGGGATACAGGGAAGATGGCAACTTTACCCCATCCACAAAGGCTGACATCTTATGAAAGCACAATGTCTTGTGAGTTTTGGTGGGATTTTGTGTAGGAATACTGAAAGTTTGTTTCTGAAAACCATCATCTGTATTTTCTCCTTGGTGAGGCAGATGATATTAACAGCAAGAACAGTTATCAGTTTTATTTGTTCGTCCAATTATTTTCAAACATAGCTGACAATAAAGAGCTCCTGAAGCTTACTGTATATATACATACAAATTATTTAAATTTTATTTATTTTTCCTCTTTATTATTTTGATAAACAATTCAAGGCAGCTAACATACCTCATACTGTTTTCTCCTATTTTTCTACAGCAACAAAGCTGTGAGTTGAGTTGGGCAGATACAATGACTGGCCAAAAGTCATCCAGCCTGCTTTCGTGCCTATGGTGGAAAAATATTTCATGGTATCTTGGTTTCTAGTCTGGTGTCAAAACTAAACTGCTGTTACATGTATACATATACGTATACGTATGCACACACACACACACACACACACAAACACACATATATACAACCCCCCTATGTAAGAGCCTTTTAATTTAATAAGCTAAAGGACAAAAAAGAGATTGTAAAAAACAAAAAGAACAGTTGGATGCTAAAATAGAACTTGAACAACCCAGACAAACAATTGATGGCTGAATTACAAGAAACTAAACTAAATGTATCAGAAGGATTAGGGTTAGGGTTTCTAAAGAAAATAAAAGTTACAAGCAGAAAAAATTCTATTGATTCTCTTTAAATTGGTTGAATGTTTAAACCAAGTTGCAAACTTGATCCAATTTAAATCTGTACTCTAAGGCAAAACATCCTACGTTTACATATACAGGTAGCTTACAATCACAATTGAACCCAAAATTTCTGTCGTTAAGTGAGACCTTTGTTAAGTGAGTTTTGCCCAATTTTATCACCTTTCTTGCTAATCACTACAGCTGTTAAGTTAGTAATATGATTGTTAAATGAATTGACTCCCTCATTGACTTTGCTTGTCAGGTCACAAAAGGTGATCACATGATCTTGGGACACATCAATGGTTTTAAATATGAACCAGTTGCCAAGCATCTTAATTTTGATCACATGATCATGGGGATGCTGCAAAGGTTGTAACTGAAAAATGATCATAAATCACTTTTTTCGCTGCTGTTGTAACTTTGAATAGTTACTAAATCAAGAACTATCTGTATAATGATGGGATTAACATGAAGGAAGGGACCTTGGAGCTGTAATAGGTATCATATAGAATGTGTGATTTTATGCATGTCTGGAAATTGAAAATGACAAATTTCATGCTAGATTTCATTCATTCATTCTCTTTTTTATACTAGTATAATCATTAGGAAATGGGCTCAAAACAAAACAATCAAAGTTGTAATTCCATATACAATGTACACTGCATCTGGAACATAGTTGGAAAAAGTACAATGAGGGCATCAAAATTAAAGGAACCAAACATAGCTTTCAACAGAAACAGAGTATTTGGGATTCTTCAACTTAAAAAAAGACAACTGCTGGCACAAACTTCATTGATTTCTGTAACATCACACATAGCATGGAGAAATGGTGAAAGAAGCATCTTATTGTATTTTGAAACATTAATTCCAGGGGCCTTCCAATGAAGGTGACTGGAATAAGATCTTAAACAGGTAAAATTATGCATATGGTGCACAATAACCCTTAAGAATTCATCACCTCAAGACATGGTGTTGGCTATTCATCTGGATGGCTTTAAAGGAGGATTTTTAAAATATTATTATTCATAGAAATCATATCTATTCAGGGCTAGTAGTCCTGAAGACTCAACTCATCTTCAGATCGGGGCAGCAGGCATTTAGATTCAGGAATGCAGGAGAAAGGTAGTGTTTAACCTCCTACTTTTGAGTACCACATAGGCATTTGGTTTGCTTCTGTGAGCAACAAAATGCTTAAATAAGATGGTCTTTGGATTGATCCAGCAGGTCTGTTTTACATTCAGATGAAGTCTTTTGGTTGAGCTAATTAAAGTATGTATATTGCCCAGAGATATACTATGAGCAAGTTACCATTTTATCTCAACTGCTAGGATAAAGTGTAGTCCATATCTGATCTTGAGCTGGCAGGATCCATATCTTTCTTCTTTTTGATCTTCTGCGTCAGCTTGCTCCATCTGTGAGCAGAAGTCAGACATAATTGGATTTTTATTTCCTATGTGTACATCTATTGCCACTCAGTGGATATCAAGCAGAACTGCAAAGAACATGATTTTATGTTTAATGTCTCACATAATTATTCAAAGATACACTTTTGAGTTATGGGTCAGGCTTGCATCGCAACTTATTCAATGGAAGGGGAAAGAAAGAATTCTGTTTAACATTGGTGGGTAAAAATAAGTATAATTAATTAAACTGATTACAGAGGAATCTTTCAAATGATCTATAATCAGTGCTCATGAAAATTAAGAGAATCTCCTCTAATAACAAACATAACATTTGACTTGCAGTATTTTCTATATTAATGATTATTTAGGTCATGACCAATATTTTATTAGACTTCATATCTTAAAGAAGTAGCTTCATTTTTTATGCAGAAATAGAAATTTAAATATATATGTATTATGCTATTGCCAACTGTTATTTATGCATTTTAAGAGACTGTTCTGGAAGCACTCAGATTCCAAATTTCAACTGTTCATTTCGGCAATAAATTACGTTGTACCTACATATACACTGAATCTGATTAGGGGTTCAGTGGGACTCAGTTACTGCACAGGTCCCACAATATAGTATTACTGAAGTGACAAAAAATAAAGTTGACGTATCATTTATAACGATCTATTTTTATGATCTATTTGTACTCCTGAGAGTTATGAATGCATTTTTTTTTAAAGCTAGGACTATCTCTAGCTAATAGCTATTGTGTTTGAAAAACAGAAAAAAGGGGCTTCTGATGGAATAAAGAAGTAAAGCACATCCTCCTTGTTAAAGCCAGCTTCTAACTAAACTAGGTGAAAGCTCTACCAGGCAGCTTGTATTTGAGCCAGCATGCTGAGAGTTGGTTTGCATTTGTTAGCGCACATCACTTTTTAGGCACTTAACCCTTTATTCATGAGAGCCAGTTTGAACTTGTGACTGAAATACCAGGCTAAGTCTAGTACTGAATTCAAGTTCTGCTTTAGGCACAAAGTTAGTGTAGTAGCTGAAGTTCCAGGCTAAAAACTGAGTTCTAGTCCTACCTTAAACAAAAAGCCAGCTGGGTACCCTTCCTCCAGTCCCTCTCTCAGCCTTAGGAAGGAGGCAGTGGCAAACCACTTCAGATATTTTGCTAAAACAAACCCTGCAGGGATTTGTCCAGGCAGTTGGCAAAAGGCAACACTAATTCAAAGTCACTAAAACAATGACTTTATTCAGTGCTCTGCGGTGCCTTTGTAAGAGTCTGCCTGGACTCAAGTAGCACTTTGCAGAGCAGAATGAAACTTTATGCACTGCACTGAAAATACCAGAACAGGTTATGGGACAGATATCAATACCTGTTATTTGTAGCCCAGAACCTCCAAAAGGTTCAAGGTTGATTCAGCCTTCCATCCTTTCAAGGTAGGTAAACTGAGGACCCAGATTGTTGGGGGCAATAAGCTGATTTTGTAAAAATG